>CAVNYN010282336.1:0-65590 GCA_963692815.1 Nyctanthes arbor-tristis | reverse complement strand
TGAAAGGCTGAAAACGTGTTCGGCTTGCCATTTCTAGACACTACTTTTGAAGAGGGAAAAATTGAAAACACTCTGTTTGACATCTTAGAGAAAATTGTTTCGCCTAATCGTCGTTAGTTTGTATGTGAATTAGCTTACAAAGTAACCTTTTTTTTTTTTTTGTTTGGGGTGTGTTTTGGGTTGTTTTTGGGGGTGGGGGGTGTTCACATTGAAATTAAACATGTACATAAATGAAGCCTCTTTTAGATAAGTAGAAGTTCCGGTTCCACATTTGAGTAGTAACCATTTCACTTAAATTCAATTCAACAAAATAAATTAAGAAAGAATATCATCAAATATATATATATATATTTATATACACACACATATGGAATGAGAAAAATTCTATCCATTACGGCATTTTTTTCTTTAATTATGTTATCAAATCTTGCAATTAAGTTTTATTAGTATTTCATGTGTGTGCGCGACTAAATTTTATTGACAAAGTATATTGTGGTGAAACTAAACAAATTAAAAAGTAATGAACAAAGTAGCACTTTAAATAACAAAAATAATTATTTTGGTGAGATTATAACAAAATTTTAGAAAACCTCCATACATAAAATGTCAATTGATTAGTTGGCTTAATTCTCGTCCTTATCACATATAAGTGTATATATACACACATAATAACATGATTCATAACTCTAAATACTACTACGTAGAACGACCTGTAACTAAACACGACATTTGTCACAGAATTGGTTGATTTAAAATGGTATGATGAAGCAATATAATTTGACAAACTTTAATAACTAATCTTTAAGAGTTTTCGACGCAATTTAGCATTACTTTAATTTTCTTTTGAGTAAAGCTATTTGTTAAAAAAAAAAATGGTTGACAAAGGCATTGGTAAGACGTTTATTTTTATTTTCAACACATCAAATTACTTTTAAATCTATGATGATGATAATCAAATGGACGATACAATGTGCTTTAAAATTTATTGTACCTCATGCATAAAGAATCTCCGTGCGTTTTATTGTGCTTACTCATGAAAGTGGTGTAATATCTCGTATTTTTCTCCTTTGATTATTTATGAAATTTTGGGCTAAATTTTTTGAAAATTCTAAAATAAACAATATTGGAAATTAAGCTGTGCACTCTAGAAGAAGGTATGCATACCCTCTACGGCTTAATTTCAGCAATGGGGCCTATATGCAATAAGTGAAATACTTAAGCCGAATCTATTATATATGAGTCCAACTCAATTAAATAAGATATATGATGAAAATATCTAGGACGTGTCTCCTCTCAAGGCCTTCATAAGACAGGTGTCTTGAGTGTTTGCATGCCTTCACTTGTCATACATGCATGAGACACTTGGCCATCTAAGAGACCAACATTCTCCTGTCTCGGTTGCTTTAAGCATCACATAAATTTAGCATTCAAGGCAAGAAACCAGCTAAAAACCGTATGCCCATTCCACAAAGATATCTATTGTCTTGTTCTTCTTTAAAGACAATACTTTTAAGCCATCAAAATATAAAAGTACCTTTATACTCTCTGAAAATTATGGGAAAAGGCTGTAGATGTTGAGTTTTAATCCAATAGCAAAGAAGAGAAGCAAAGATAAGCGATTTCAGCCCTATTAATGGCTGAATTTGTAATATTGCATTCTGCCGAGGTATATACACCTCCAGGCGACTGTGAATAATTAAGATCTTGATGCCAACGACTTTGTTATGTTGATCAGGTTTCAAAGGCGGTATATCACACCAAAAACAGTGAGTAACTCGGATTGTGCCTCTATCAATGAACTCTTACCCCTTTGGCTCCTATGCTCTTACTTTGATAAAGCTATTCTTCAATCTTGATCATAAGACTTGATATGTTTGATATGATGTCACTACTGATCTCATACATGCCTACTTGATTTGTTTACATTGTCATGAAAGCCCTTATGATTCCGAGCCCTCTATGATGGGCAATTGTCTTGTTATGATTTGTTCCGTTTTGTTAGGGCTTTGATAGGGCTCAATTTAAGTCCTTGCGGTACCACTATACATGATATATAGCCACTGCATATGGCTGTGTTATTGATTTGGCCATGGATTAATATGATATGATATGAGTTGTCGATTTAATCCTGCAAGTTGACGGATCGTTAACAGGTAATATAGTGATAAATAAAGTGTCAAATCCCACGATGACTGAATCTACTAAGTTTCACTTTAATTGACTTTGGCTTTAATTAAAAGGAAAACACACAATAAGATTTGATAAATAATTTTAAAGGGAAAATAAAAGCTAGATATGAAAATAAATAAAATTATTCACAAATATGAATAACAAAGGCACTAGGATCCTCGAATCCACCACCGTTTCCACAATCAATCCTTAGCACTCGCCCTCACACGTTCTAATTTGGGGTTGAAATCAATAATCCTAATTTATGCGAAAGCCTCTCTTGATGGTCATCCAAATCTATGCCTATATGTGAGACCAATTATCTTTAATTAACCTTCGAACATAAGGTATGCATTCATTCACTTTGATTATTATGTAACAATTTCATAGAGCATAATAGTATCTCTTAAGTGCATAATGAACAATCAACCCAACAAACTGGGACAATAGCAAAAACGAATACTATAAATTAATCATGAAAAAACGAGGTTTCATCATTAACCCTAGCACACAATAATTAGTCTAACATGTTAAGGAAGAGTATACAACACTAAATATTGGAATTCAAACCCCGAAGGAGGCGAATTCACAATAAATTCCACGTCATTTCTTTTCCTCAACCAAGTACACGCCTCGGCCTCCTTTTCCTCGGCTCCACACACGACTACTTTTGATGCCTTTTTCCCGTAACTCCCCACACGAGTTTTTCTTTCATCCATTTATTACAGTGATTTGGGCCAAAGCCCAATCTAGGACCTCCCACATTCTCATGCAAAGGAATTGAGCTTTTATTTATTTTTATTTTTTTCTCTTTTTAATGTGTTCAATGCACAACAAACCCCAAAGTTTTGTCCACTTTGGTCTTTAAACTTTCAAGTTCAGCTAATTTAATCCTCAAAGTCTTGATCACATGCACTTTAGTTGTCATGATATCCAAATGTTCAAAAATCAATCCTTCTTCGTTCTTTTCTTTACCAATTGCTTTTAATCGGGTTCAAACCTAATATAAACAAAAAACAAATAAAATTAACTAGAAAATTGAGGAAATACAATGATTAAAGTATCGTTTTAATGGCCCCAGATAAGTGCAATATTGCACTTATCAATATGTGCACGAGATTCGGTTAGTAAGGGTCTAACTTGATATGTTCTGTTTTGGCTCCAATCAAGGGCTTGTGAATCTTTGAGCTTGTGGGCACATGGTCGTTAGGTCAAGGAATTTGTTGTAGGTCCTGGGTACGACCCACACTCATAGGCGACCTGATGACCTGGCAGTAATGGGCCCTATAGAAGATTCGACAAACCCACCTCGTAAGGTCGCCAACTCCTCGATCCGGTGATTTGCCTAAACTGACTCCCCGATGCCAGCTGGAAGACAACTTTCATGCCCACTTGCATATCTTATCTGATAAGGCTGAAAGTACAATTACATTATATGTAAAGTTAGTCTTTGTCCTTTGCGTAACATTTCCTAGCTAGCCATTAGTCAATAAAGCTTTCACTTAACTCTAGCTAATTGTACTTAAAAGGCCTCTCATTACTCGGGCATTAAATGCTTGTAATCGTTACTTGCTAAATCTAGTACTATAAATTGGAAAGGAAATGCTTCAACCCCTAATTCCACCCACTCTTAACAAAATTTTGTCTTTTTCATATTTGCTCCCCTCGTTAACTCCCTCAAGAATTCACCAAAACTCTCAAGAATCTTCACATTTATTGCGTGAACTAATTCAAAAATAAATTTCCTGCACAAATAAATTTGTTTGCTGGGTCAAAGCTTAGACTTTCTATTAGTAAATTGGCACCGTATGTGGGAATCTTACAAAAATCTAGCAAAGATTTCTGGTGATGAAAAAATGAGTCAAAGACGCTCTCAAAGCTAAAGATCTAGAAGAGTTACAATGTGAAAATATCTGCTAGATTTAGAATGACGTAGAGCAGCATAGATGGAACAAGACCTTCTTGACTTGTCCCTGAGTCTAAGATTGAAGCTTTAATAAGGCAGTTAGAGGCCCTTGCCCACAAAGTCCGGCAGCTGTAGAAGCAGATCAAAACCTGCCAACTCCTATGCACTATGTAAGTGAATCTTAGCAAAAAGACTACTGTTGGTGAGCTAAATATATTGAGAGATCTCTACCAAGGGCAAATCCCCCGAGAGAACGTGTGAGAAGGAGGCTGAGCTTCACTCCCACAATGACTCATGGTTTAGGACAATGAACCCCTGGTGCTCGAGGAATCCCGACTTCTCCCTGAAACATAAAAAGAGTAGTGTTTTCACAAGACTAGGACCTCAACCTCGACAAGGCCCATATAGGTGCTAGTCACCTAAGCCTCCACGCCCAAGAGAAAGAAGACAACAGAGAAGAAGCTCAGGATTACAGCTATATGTCACGGGCTGGTTTTGTTTCAGTAATGTCAACCAATACCCGCGCGGCCTTTGCATTCTGCCCCTTGTAGAAATTCTACTAAGTCAGCCTTCAATTTTCATCCCACAAGTCTTTTTAACCGTTGAGGTTGAAAGGTAGCAAACACTTAGAAAATATTGCAGAGGATTGAAGTAAAGAAGTGCACAAGAACTTGGAGAATGTTGGAAATTTTATTGCCACAACTGGAATAATTTACGAGGATGGAACTCTCAAACTCACAAGTGCATAACTCTTGTAACCCTTGATGTATTTACTGAAAAATCCACTACCTATTTATGGGCAAAACTATACAAAATTAAGGGCCAAGATTGATTCAATCCAAAGGTCAAGTTCGAATCTGATTTCAGCCATGCTGCACACTTTTCAGCCAACTTTTCAGCCACTTTTGCATAAGAATAATCATTGTGTTGCTTGTTTGCTTGACCACACAATTCCAAATTCAGCCAATAGCTTTCCCAGCCTTCCAGCAACTTTTTCTAGCCTTGACCATTAGATTTCAGGGCTGGAAAGCTCCAAAATTTGTCGCTAACACTTAGCCAAAATTCTAAGACGTAAAATGGGTCGATATGTGCTGCTGGGGCTTTTTTAACCTGCCGTTCAGCAACATTTGAGGCTTCGGCAGCAGAATCGTGCCTCAAATTGTTGGGATGCAGGTCCCTCCTCCACCTATTTTGGCAACGCCCTCATCGCCGCATATTGCTGGAGCTTAGCCTTGAATTGCCACAAGTCGTCCTCATTTTCACAAGTCGCCTCAGAAACCGGCAGCCCTTTCCATTTGATCATATATTGAGTACATGGAGGGACGCCAAGCCTCCTAACCTCCCGGTCTGCCAAGACTTCCTCAACGTCTTTTTCATAAGACTTGGTCACAATTAGGAGGGCCCGTTGTGACTCGTTCATGGCCGGATCCTCCTCATTAGGATAGTATGGTTTCAACATACTCACATGAAACACCGGATGAATTTTCAAACTGCTAGGCAGGTTGAGGCGATAGGAAACCTCCCCCACTCTTGCTATTACTGGACTAGCTATTACTGGAAACGGCCCTACATACTTGTGCACCAACCCTTTGTGAATATGCCAAGATGCTTTAAATTGTTGTGGTATCACTTTCACAAGGACGAGGTCACCAATGTTGAAGCTTAACAATTTCTGTTTCACACCAGCCCACTTTTTAATTTGTTTCCGAGCCTTCTCCAAGCAAAACTAGTCTAAATCAGCTTGATCACTCCAAAACTTAGCCATTTTTGTCGCACCTGGACTTTCGCCAACATCAGCCATACTAGATAGTGTATGCGGCGTAAGAGGCTGCTGCCCCATTGCTAACTCAAACGAACTTTTTCCCTTGCTTTCACTCTGCAGCAGATTGTATGAAAACTGAGCAACGTTGAGCAACTTAGCTCAATCTAGTTGATTAGCGCTAACAAAGTGCCAGAGATAGCATTCCAACAAGGCATTTACCGCTCTGTCTGAACGTCAGTTTGCAGACGAAAACTGGTCGAGAAGTGTAAATTTGAGCCAAGGAGTTTGAACAGCTCCATCTATATCCTTCTAGTAAAATGGGGATCTTGATCACTCACAATATTCCTCGATAGCCCCTAATACTTCACCACAAATTTGAAGAACAGCCTCGCCATCTCCTCAGTAGTGCAGTTTTTTGGGGCCAGAATTACGGTTGCATACTTCGAGAATATGTCAACGCCCCACGGTATGTCCAGTCCCTACAATGGATCGAGTTTCTCCACAGGCAGCTTCGTTTCCACCTTGTCTTGCTGGCATACAAGACACATTTTGACATAGGTCTCCGCATGATCCAGCATTTGAGGCACGTTCCAGCAAGGCCAACGTGTGGTGAACACCGGGATCGCCAGCCCATAGTGTGTCATTGCATTCCCTAATCACGTCCTGCCTTAGATTATTCTAATTGGCAACAAATAGCCACTGCCCACTGGTGTACAGCAAAACCGTCCTCAATCCAGAAACGTCGGGTTTCCCCTTCACGGGCCGACTGCATGCACGATTTGCCTAAAGTATTTACTTATTTAATTTTTAGTCGTTCTCACCTGGTCACAATAAAAATCAAATAATAGTTCCAAATCCAAATCAAAATATACATAATTTCCTTTGGCCTTGTAAAGCCCAAATTATTTTCTTCTCTTCTAAGAAGCTTTTGACGTGGGAAAGGTAAGAAAATCTCCCTTCCAATTTTACATTCAACTTCCCTCAAACAAATCCTTACCCTAATGACAAGAATATAAGTACACAAGTTTATTCCCTGAATTCCACTTGCACGCATACAAATTTTAGCAGCAAAAAGGTTTCTTCTCTGGTAATTTCCTCGCCATCTCTCACTCGAATCCTTAATGCTTCTGACATAACTTTTTTATTTCTTGTAATTCATAAAGAATTCAAGACATGCAATGATTACTCATAATTTAAAAATAAACCTCATTATTTGAATGCATGGAAATTTCTGTTAGTTTTATATGTATATATTCATACCCATATTTTATATGATTACACAAAATTCATAGCAAGTTCATAGTTCTTCTCTTGAGTCGAGTTGGGGTCGGTATATTTTTCTCTTTCCCCGTCCACTATCGTTCTTGGTTTTCTAGTAGATGCATACACGATACACACATAGTTAGACACATACATTAGCCACATATAGATACATAGAGATATATCTATAGGGCATAAATCTTCATGGCATCACCATCACCTCAGCAAAACCCCCACAACACCGTCACTGCCATTGTCTAACCCATCTAACCATCCTCTGAAACTCACCATAAACCCATCACGTACATAAATATGCATTAGTTTTTCACTCCTCCTCCTCATATCACATATACACATACACTGCACCACCACACCAAGAGCCACCTCCACCACACAGTCACCTTCACCACCGGTCACTATGTAGCCACTCGCACCCCCCGAAACTCACTGTAAATTGTTACCCGGCTACTGTCTGCCCCTCTTGCCAGAACTTCACCTGCCAGCGCCCAATTTTTCCACCAACAAGCACAAACGCACGAAGTAGGATTCCTTTTCAAAATTTCATTCCTCTGGTTTTGTTTCTATCGAATTGGGCAGAAAGTAAAGGTTCAGATATTATATTAAAATGATTCTTTACATGTAAGGCCCCTCAAGTTCCTCGATTTACCTATTAAGTCCAAGTGCTTTTGGTTTATTTAAAAAGGGGCTCAAACTTTTTGTTTTCATATATTCTGCCTAGTTTATTTAAAAAGGGCCTCAAACTTTTTGTTTTCATATATTCTGCCTTAAGGTTTAAGTATTCACCTTCCGGTCCCAGTCCTAAACTATTTTAGAACTTCAATTTAGTTCCTACAATTTTATTCTTTTTCACAAAGAATTATTTTCATAAATTGTACAATAATTTAACTTCTTTTGACTAGACGAGGTGCGGAGATCAATAAACTGGTAGATTTCTTGCAAAGATAGCTCAACTCGTGAAGTAAGGCAGACTCTAAATTTATTAACATATTTTCTTACATTGTTGCGTATTATTAATTGATTTATGTGGTAAATATTACATGCAAATATGTGATTACAAGAATGTTTGCATATTATTATATGCTTAAGAAAAACTGCTTATATGCTTAAGATCTCTTTATTATATGTGTATCTGTTGTAACGCATAAGAACGGAAACATGTATTCATTCGCGATTCTTGTTCTCAAAGATTAGATCAGACCTACCAAAAAGAACGATTTGCATGTTTACATGTTATACTTATGATGTGAATTGATTAATATGCGCCGAAGTCTACTGAGTATATTTTTTCTACTCATTCTTTCAAAACTAACACTTTCAGGTTTTGGAGTTGGTGACAGAACGACAGACGAAGGCTGCTAGAAACTTAAATTAGAATTTACCTTAAATTTTCTTAAAATTTCATGTTATTCATTTATTTGAGTGTTAAGTGTTAAACTATTTTCGGCAGATTTCTTTATTATTTATTAATGCAATTTTTCGCATTTAATTAATTTGTTATAAGTTTCGCATTTTAAAGTTAATTTCAAAGATCAGATAGCGTCTCGGGTTTCTTAAATCTGAGGCGTTGCATCTGGGGACTTAAGACACTGTCCCTTTGATAGGTGAACTCCATGCCTGAAAGGTAGAAACCCCTTCTTGGAATCCTGCATCGCAAACCTAACTAGTATTTGTTCATGTATGAAGCTTGTGACAAGGCTGTCTGCCTATTCCTACGATCCCATATGATATGGATCCCAAGAATATAGCTAGCCTCACCCAAGTCCTTCATTTAGAACTGTTGGGCCAACCATGCTTTCACAGCAGACAATATTGCTACATTGTTTCCAATAAGTAATATTTCATCCACATAAAACACTAGAAAAACTATCTTATTTTCCTGCTTCTTATAGATGCAGGGTTCGTCAAAGTTCTAATCAAAACCATACATTCTATCACTTCGTCGAATCTTTTGTTCCAAGACCTGGATGCTAGCTTAAGTCCATATATGGACCTCTGCAATTTGCAGACCTTTTGTTCATGTCCTGAAGCAACAAACCTATCTGGTTGCACCATGTAGACACATTCGTCAAGCCGTCAATTCAAAAATACAGTCTTGTCATCCATTTGCCAAATTTCATAATCAAAATGAGCAATAATAGATAAGAGAATCCTAATGGATTTAAGCATGGCAACTGGAGAAAATATCCCATTGTAATCGATGCCTTCTCTCTAGGTAAAACCCTTGGCCAAAAATCTTGCTTTGAAGGTTTCAATCTGCCTATCCACCTATCTCTTCCTCTTGTAGACCCACTTGCAACCTATGGGTTTTATCCGTTCAGATGCATCCACAAGTTCCCAGACTTCATTGGAGTGCACTGACTCAATTTTAGAGTTCATTGCATTCTTCCAGGACTCTACATCCACATCCTCCACTGCTTCTTTAAATGCAGTTGGATTACCTTCTTGTTCTATGGAGATTGCCGTATAGGATTTTGCCACTAACAAGTACCTTACAGGTTTTCTGATAACTCTTTGACTACGTCTATGTGGTGGAGGTTCATGGGTCCCCTGATTGGGCTGCGTAACTTTTATTCCGATGTCTGCCACAGGTTCGACATTCTTCTCATCCATCTAGTCAGTAGATAGAGTTAAGCTTTCTTGAGGCAAAGCATGTTCGTTCCCACTAAATTCTTACACCCTATAGATCCTCCTAGTCAGATATTATTCATCAGGAATTTGAGGTTGTGCTCTCGGACTAGATGACTTAGGATCAGGATCCTTCATTTCATCTAACGCAATCCTGGTTTTAGATCCCCGGTTTTCTATGTACTTGTCCTCTAAGAAAGTTGCATTTGTTGAAACAAATACTTTTTTTTATCCTGAGGACTATAGAAATAATATCCCCTTGTTCCTTTTGGGCAGCCTACGAATAGGCATACTTCAATCTTTGATTCCAACTCCTCAATCTTTCCTTTCAGCACATGTACCGGACAACTCCAAATACGTATATAATGCAAATTTGGTTTACGATCATTCCATAATTTGAAGGGGCTTTCGGAAACCGACTTAGAAGGTACCAAATTAAGGATATACGTAGCTGTCTAAAGCACGTATCCCAAAAAAAATGTTGGCAGTGTTGAGAAACTCATCATTGATCGTACCATGTCTAACAAAATCCAGTTTCTTCTTTCTGACATGCTATTTTGCTAGGGCGTCCCCGGCGCGGTCAGTTGGGATACAATCGTATGTTCTGATAGGTACTTCTTGAATTTACCTGATAAGTATTCACCTTCTCGATCTGATTGAAGGGTTTTAGCATTTTTACCTAATTGTTTCTCGACCTTAGCATGAAACTCCTTGAATTTTTCAAATGTTTCAGACTTTCAAGTCATTCAGTATACGTGGCTATATCTTGAGTAGTCATTCTGAAAGTCATGAAATACTCATGGCGATCTCGTGTTGGTATGTTCAAAGGACTACAAACATCAGAATGGACTAATTCCAGGACCTCACTGGCCCTATGACCCTTTGCAGAAAAGGGTCTCTTGGTCATCTTACATTCTAAACAAGACTCACAGGTTGGCATGGTCCCGACCTCTAAACTAGTAAAAGGCCCATCATTGGCCAACCTTCCAATCTAGTTCAGGTTGATGTGTCCAAGTCTAAGATGCCATAGTTGAGTCTCATTAGTTGAAGAAATACTCATTTTTTAGCAATAGCTGCATAATGTTGTTAGACCATTATTCAAATATCCAGCACAAATATGAGTTTTATTCATTCCGATAAAAAACGCTTTAAGCGTAGAATCTACTATATAACCTTGCTCATATAAACATGAAACTAAAATCAAATTTCTTTTCATTTGTGGATAAAATTGAAATCCTATGACTACCGAAATTAAAATGAACTATTCGTACTATTAATGCTGATGCAAGTTGTCCGTTGCCCATAGTGATGGTTAATTCACCCTTACTGAGCCTTTTTGTTTCCATTAGAACATGCATATGAATGCAAATTTAGTAGTGTGTCCAGAATCTACTAGCAAATATTTTATAGGGTCAACCACTAAACAAGTCTCAGCAAAGAAAGAGATCGGAAGACGATCTCTTTAGGCTTAGTACATTCCTTCTTCCAGTGTCCCTTCTAGCCGCAGTTGAAATATTTACCCTTGGGCTATTTCTCTATTCCAGCAGAAGTCCCTGATCTAGTGGAAGCCTCTTCTTGCCCTTGGGTTTAGCTTTAGGCTTAGAAGGTCCACTGGTAGCAATATATGCTTGACCGCCCTTATCCTTTAGAGCCAGTTCCACGCGAGAAAGCTGATTCATCATCTCACTCGACATCATCTCAAGCCCATGCATATGGTAATCTACTTTAAACTAAGAACAGCTCATGTAGTGAATTTAGCACCATGTCTTGTTGAGTTTCCTTATTGATTTGAGCCCCCAGAACTTCTACCTGGTTCAAGAGTGCAATCATGGTCATCATGTGCTCCTTTACCG
Source organism: Nyctanthes arbor-tristis (assembly GCA_963692815.1). Lineage (NCBI taxonomy): Eukaryota > Viridiplantae > Streptophyta > Magnoliopsida > Lamiales > Oleaceae > Nyctanthes > Nyctanthes arbor-tristis. Next base: position 53,994 of record CAVNYN010282336.1, on the reverse strand, counting down.
GCATCTTGGGTTTCATGCCTATGTTCTGAAGGGCGTATATCACCTCAAAATGATCTTGTCTGTCCTTTTTCCCAAACATCTCATGAAGGCTTTCCATTATGTTATAAGCGGAGCTGAAATGGTCAAGTTTCTGTTGCAATACATTACTCATAGATGCCTTAATGTAGCAGCATGCTAATTTGTCAGGTTTAACCCACTTATCATAATCATCCTTTTGGGTTTTAGTAGACATATCGTCAGGTTTTTTAGGGCATTCTTGTTCGAGTACATACTCGATGTTATCAGTATTTAATACGATGATGAGTTTGCGTTTCTAATCGTGATAATTATCATGATTGTTTAGAGCAGTCTTGATTGGCCTGATGCCTTCTTCTTGTGATTGCAGCTTGGGGTTCACTGCTGTCTTCTCTCTGGCTCAGCTTCTTGATTTGGTTTCTTTGGGACTATACGTTGATCCAGATTCTTGTGGCTGGGATGTTCGATGCGGTTGCCATTGTTGCCATTGCTAGGTTACGAGGCTTGCTGATGCTGATGCTGCTGCCTTTTATTTTTGTATATTTAGTTGTCATGTGTTTTTCATTGTTCTTTTGCCAAGGGGGCACATGTCTCTGGTTAGTTGTACATTTATGCATTTTGATGAAACGACATTCTCTTTAAAAAAAAATATCGTGATAGTTATCACAGGTAAATACATTTTTGTTCTGTATAGTGGAGAGTGGATTGAGAGATATTTTGTATGACTGAAGATAATGAAACAAGCATATTAATAAAGCAGTAACTATAGTTTAGTGCATCATGCATGAATGCATGTGTAGTACACACTAAACTACAATAAGCACAATGATGACTTAATTCCAATGATCATCTGCCTACACTTTAGGCATGGTCATAGTGACCTATTGATTAAGCTGGGTTTTACTTCCATTCAGTTTTTCCGTTAATCTGACACTAAAGTGTCTTAACCAAAAACCCGCACCATTCTCTTTGGTCACCAACTTTAAGGATTAGAGCCTCTTTAGAAGGTTAATCAGTAAAGTGATTTAAGTGTATAACCTTTGTCCAGATTTACAAATACTTAGATTTATGAAATACCGCCATCTTTAGGATGATCAAAATTTCAAAATCCTATTTGTGCAAATACTTCGCTAAGGAATCTGGTACTAAGATCAAGAATATAAAGTCCTTCTTTAGGGAGTCCGTCAACAAGGCCGACACGACACTTAATATTCTATTCTTTAAAACGGATTGACAAAAGGAGACCGTGGGTTCTAAAACCCTTTCTCACTTAATATTTTTAACAATAATGGGTTCTAGTAATTGTTAAATGATTACCAAACATTTAATTAATCAAATTAAATAAAAAATCTAATTATTTATGGATTCATTATCTAATCAAATAAATTTGATAAATGCTGACCAATGCATGAACATAAAGAATCCGTAGAGCAATGCTAACAATTCAAATCTATATGAATTATGCATGACAGTTATTTAATCATGGCATACAAAGCAATAAGAATAATAGAGCTAATAAAGACAATCACTACAGCAGAATAGACCAAAAAAAGCGGAATACAAGTTGATTTGTTCAAAAAGTGACGCGTAAACAAATCGCAGTGGCATTTTTGAAAATTTCGGCAAAACAATAGGCATTGGTTCCTCAATAAAACCAACATCTATAGCACTCGCTAAACACTACGCATCAGTTCCAATGGAGGAACCGACACCTATTGTTTGAAATTCAAATTTCAAAATTTAAAAAATATATATAAAAAAATTAAATTGACACTATAGTCATCGGTTCCTATGGAGGAACCGACGCCTATAGTGCCAATTTAATTTATATATATATATATATTTGGTAATTAGTACAGGACAACTTTTGGGAATGGGAGGAACCGACGCCTATAGTGGTGCATTCTTCTATAAAATCCCCCTTTTACAAGATGCGTTATTGATTCTTCCAAACCAGAGAAAAAAAAATATATAGCTGGCTCTTCATCTCTCAAAACCTTCAACTCTCTTCATATTTTCTCCATGGAAACTACTACTTCTTCTTCTTCCTCCTCCTTTAGCTCTTTGAAAATGAAAGCCCACTAAAAACTTTCACTCTACTTGACCGGTGAGGAGAAGGGTGTCGGCGGTGAGGAGAATCCTAGCGACGAAATCAACTCGTGGCTGATTTGTTCATCAAGAACTACTATGAGAAGTTCAAGTTGGATAAACAAGCTAGAAGTGTATGATTTATTGTGAAAGGTATTATCATTAGATTTAAGATTAGCTTCCTTTGAAGATAAATCAAAAAATGAAAATTTTTGGAAGTGTGTTATTTAGATGCCAAATATATTTTTTTTAGATCAATTATTTCGCATTTTTTAAGTCCAAGTTTGTTGAGCATTTTCTGTTTTTCTTACGCATCCTATTTATTACATAGATAAAATTATTAGAATACCTTATTTAGAAGAATAAGTGTGTTTATTATTCTTACTGAGATTCTACACCAAAAAAATCCACAAAAAAAGAGAGAGCAGGCTTCGGTTGTTACTGCACAATCGACGCCTGAAATTAAGAATAGGCGTCGGTTGTGCAGTAACAACAGATGCCTATTCTTTATTTGATTTTTTTTTAAGTGGACTTTAGGCATTGGCCAATAATCGACGTGCATACCTTGAGAATGAGTGTCTCCTGCATAGGCGTCTACGTCACAATTGACGCATATTCATCATTACAACCGACACCTATTATGCTTTTTTTCTAGTAGTGAATTATTTGCGGCCTCAAAACAAAACAAAGATTAAATTATACCCTTGGGTTCATTCCCAAAATAATCTAATTCCTTTGTCTTCAGTCCGGTCCATGATTTCGTTGGGCTTCAGGCCCAAATATAGTCCTTGGTCCAGATATAAATCTACAAGGCAAAATTAGGCTTAACACTTCCATTTGTTCTAAATTATGAAAAATATATTGAAGCCATTAAGCATGTTAATTGCCGTTAAAAGCTAAAAAACACCCTAAAATCACGGTCCTCTTTATTCAATTGGCGGTTCCACCAAACCACCCAAGCAGAATCAATTTTTTCTTTCTCGTTTTTTTAATTCCTCTTCATTTTCCTTTTCCTTTTTTTTTTTCATTTTGTGAGGTTTTAATGGACTCTAACTGAGCCTTTTGAATCTGACTTTATATGTAATTTTTTAATTAAATGTGACTTTTTAATTTTTATAGTGATTTTTCAAAGAAGAAAAATTCTATGTGTGATTTTTAATTAATGTGACTTTTTAATTTCTATGTGTGACTTTTTAATTAAAGCGACTTCTATGTGTGAATTTTTAATTAAATATAACTTTTTAATTTCTATATATGATTTTTTTAAATAAAAGTGACTTTTTAATTTCTATGTTTGATCTTTTAAATAAATGTGACTTTTTAATGCCTATGGGTGATTTTTTAAAATAAGTGTGACCTTTGAATTATTATATGTGATTTCTAATTAAATGTGATTTTTTAGTTTTCTATGTGTGACTTTTTAGTTTTTATGTGTAATTTTTTAATCAAATGTAACTTCTTAGTTTCTACGTGTGACTTCTTGATTAACATGTGACTTTTTAGTTTATACGTGTGAGTTTTTAGTTTTTACATGTGATTTTTTAATTAGATGTAACTTCTTAGTTTTATGTGTGACTTTTTTATTAAAATGTGACTTCTTAGTTTTTACGTGTGACTTTTTAGTTTTTACGTGTAACTTTTTAATTAAATGTGATTTTTTAGTTTTTACGTGTGACTTTTTAATTAAATATGACTTTTTAGTTTTTACATGTGACTTTTAAACTAAAATTTGAATTTTTAGTTTTTACTTGTGATTTTCTAATTAAATGTAACTTTTTAGTTTCTACATGTGACTTCTTAATTAAAATGTGGCTTTTTAGCTTTTACGTGCAACTTTTTTAATTAAATTTGACTTTTTAGCTTCTATGTGTGACTTTTTAATTTTTATGTGTGACTTTTTAAACAAAATATAACTTTTTAATCAAATGTAACATTTTAATATAATGTATGACTTTTTAATCAAGTGTGACTTTTTGATATAATATACGACCTTTTAATCAAGTGTGACTTTTAATTGAAAAAGTTACTTGTATTGTGATTTTTAACAACTGACTCTAAATCACGTTTATAATAAATGCCAAATAATCATTATACGACTTTTTGAATTGAAGAAGTTACATGTATTGTGACTGTTTTAATAAGTCACGTATATAGCAAATGCCGAATAATCATAGGTAACTTTTTAAAACATGAAGTTTCATGGTACATGATTTGTCTGTAAATCTAATTTTAGTACATATGTAACTTTTTAATTGAAAAATTTATACAGAATGTGACTTTTTACAAATGAGTGAAATGACTCTAAGTCATTTTAATTATTATGCGATTTTTTAAACAAAAAGTTACACGACACCTTATGTTTGTGTAAATCTATGATTTTTAATCTCTCTCTGCCTATCTCTCTCTCTATATATATATTGAAAAAATTTAAATAAAACGTTAATCTTTACAACTGACTTTAAGTCACGTATGTAGTAAATGTCAAGTAACTATTATGTGATTTTTTAAAATAAAAAGTTACACAAGACGCAATTTTTGTGTAAATCTACGATTTTAACTGTATGTGATTTTTTAATTGAAAAAGTTACATAGACACGACTTTTTAAAATCGACACTGAGTCACGTATGTAATAAGAGCCAAATAATCATTTGTACGTCTTTTTGAGATAAATAGTTACGCTACTGTAACGAATCTTGGCACACTTGAAATATGCTACTAGTGTTTAATAAAAATGTGACTTTTTAGATTTGATATGTGACTTTTAAATTAAATGTGACACAATCTATATCACATTTTAATATGGCTTTTTTTATTTATGAGTTTTTTAATTAAATATAACTTTTTGATTTTTACATATTAATTTTTAGGTTATGAAAAAGTTATAAATAATATAATATAATATAATACTTAATTAATAAAAATAAACCAATTCAATAAAAAATGAACTTTTAAGTAAATCACAAAAGAAAGGTACAGCCGCCCCCCTCTCCCAACAAAAATAATGTTGTCTTTGTGCACATGATTGGATTTGGTCACTCCCCACTCCACCGTATTTATACGGCTTTGTGAATTCATAATGTTTTAGACGTATTTTTCTAAATTCCTTTTTCTATTGGGGTATTTATCTAAAGTCCCCAATCTACAAGAACAAGCAAAGTGAATTAGGGCCTAAACTAAACCCTAATTCTTAATTGACATATATAGCATCAAATTGGTAAAATGTTGAAACCCTAGCACCATCTTCATCAGCCGCCGCCACTGTTAGAAACCGCGACGGTGGAGACGCCAACTAGGTTGCTGAGCCACGATCACCGCTACAAGAACCAGCAATTCCCAAAGGCTATGCCTTCTCGCTGCAGCAACCACTGCTACGCGAACTGCAACAATCATTTCTTCTGCTTCAGGCAGTAGTGCCTCACGCCGCCGCAGCGCAACTGCTTCACGCGCTCAGGACTGTGCAATTGTGGCCTGGCCACGTGATATGTAACGCCTTGAGGCACTACTCGCACGGCCCTAACCATGATGCTCTCTGGTCACATGACTTTACAACAACCATGGATACCGCCATGCGCGGTAGGTGACCGGTGAAGGTAGAGATGCCAGCTGGGTTGGTGAGCCACGGTCACTGCTGCAAGAACCAGCAGTGCCTGAAGGCTATGTCTTCTCGCTACAGTAACCACTGCTGCGCGAATTGCAGCAATCATTGCTTCTGCTTCACGTGGTATTGCCTCGCGCTGCCGCAGCTCTACTGCTTCGCGAGCTCAGGACCGTACAATAGCACAAACAATGCACTTGCAGCCTGGCCACATTATCTGTAATGCCTTGAGGCGCTGTTCACGTGGCCCTGACCATGATGCTCTCTGGTTGTATGACTTTACAGTAACCATGGTTGCCGCCATGTGCGGTCGGTGCGAGCGGCCGCCCTTCTTCCGGTGATGGGTGATTTTTTAGGTTTCCGATCATCTTCTTCGTCCGCCTTTCAGTCTCTATTCTTAGTCCAATATTCAATATACCCAATAATAATCATACAAGAAATACATTGCAAATCCTATACTCAATTCTTAGGGTTTACAATTGATCCATTTAAATTTACATACTCGATGCAAAACATATTACATACCAATAGTCGGGCCACAAATAGTTGCAAAAATAAAATGAATCCATTCATACATATAAACATTCATATAGATATCCATGAATACCTAGGCATCGCTTAAAACTATAAAAGATGCAATCCTATGGTCATGTCAATTCAGATCGGAAGATAAAGATCCGGACAAGCACTTTGATACTAATTGTTGGAAACAAGAAAAAGAATAGCAATAATTTTGAAAAATTATTTTCTTTTAAAACATGATTTATCTACATGTTTAATTCAATATAAGAACGATTAATTGCCTAGAAAGAATGCAGCAAAATATACCTTTGACAACGAATTAATCCCACGAACAATCTAGTAAGAACTGCTAGCTCCCAACCCTTGGATATTCTCCGAAATGCTTCCAAGTGTTGAATTGCACCAGCGAGTGGGCACTGCTAGGAATTCTCCAAAACCCGACACAAGAGCCGAACTGTAGAGAATTAATTCTCCGCAAGGACATTGTAGGGAGTGCGGCGCTTCCCTAGATTGAGAAATAAGACAGCCCCCTCCCCTATTTATAGGGAAAAATCCAAGGCTCTATTCCTAGTAGGTTTGTGCAAACCTTAGAATTCCTTTCCAAGCTACTCTTTGACTTTCTAGAAGCTTCCAGAGGGACCCAATCGGGCTTAGACAATTAGGCTCCCAATAATTAAACCCAGTCAAACTAATCCAATTATTGATAATTGGTACACTCCATCAAAGACGAATTATTGCAACTCCTAATTATATAAATAATCACAGGAACTAAAATAATTAATTTTGCAATTAATTATCCTCTTGAGTTATCAATCTAAGAGTTGGATCCGATAATTAATTAGGCATGCACCTAACCGTATCACCTAATTAACTGTATACTTCAACTTTACTCTCAATCATCACTGCTATGATTTCTATTTAGCATGGTCTGCTAAAGATTAACATTAAATCATACTTATAGATGATTAATTTAAGTAGATCATTAACTCTCTATTCAAGAGCAATGGATTCCTCTCACAGTACGCATTCTATTATTTCACTCTCCTCCGGTTCCCAACATGCAGAGTATATTAACCAAATATTTATTAGTCTCACCCATAGCATATCTAAGTTCCTTAAGATTGCTCTATAATAGAACCTACCCGAAACAGATTCAGACTAACCGTATGACAATTCTGTGGAATTTTAACTCACTCACACAGTCATGCTTTGGAATTAAATTCGCACAATGGTCCTGTCCAATATAGTTATCTCGAAGTATATCAATGTCATCACTCACGACATCTGCCAATCGCAACGATCAAGATAAGCCGCCTAATTTATTAAGTTAAAGTGATAGATAAATGAACCTTAATAGAATAAAGTGCCAACTTTTATTCTTGGCTCAGGACTAAATGTTTTTGGTTGAAATATTAAATGCATCTACTATACTTACAAAGTACTTATTTAATATTTTCTCAAAGAAACCAATGGCACTTCGTTACTGCTTTTAATTAACAAATTTGCAAATAATAAACATCACATTTATTCGATAAATAAGTAGTAGTTTATTTACAATTCAATCAACTACACTTAATTGGGCATAAATCCCAACATCTAACCCTAGCAGATGTCATTTATCTGTCATATTGGCAATGGTTTCTTCAATATATTCATTTAGCTCAACGACGCCAACATAAAATAGAGAATTGTCAAATTCTGGTGGATGAGGATCTTCTGGTGGAGGTTCGAGGAAAAATCCATCGACAACCTCGAGTTATAATGTTTTTCCTTCTAGAATATGAGCCTCCATGGGTTTGATAGGCTTCACCCCTTGGGCTAAATGGAATGCACAATATATGACTCCATTATTCCATTGTGATACTAGCTCAAATCCTCCGTCCTGATTTATTTCATAATCAATTATGGCACATTACTCTTATATTCCTCTTTCATAGTCTACTCTCCCGAGTGGCAAGGATAGTTCATCGTGTAGTATTGGACCAAATAGTCGGGAGTGTTTATAAATGGTAATAGAATGATAAGCTTGAATTATTATTCCATCTTTAATGTTTGGGTGGTCTTGTGGTAAACTATATTATTAATAGACAGTCTTTAAGTTGATAAACAATTCTTTTTAAGGAAGGTGGAAAGAAATCAAAGGATCTTTCTGTAGTATGTACATGTCTATCATCCCATATTGTAGTGCTTTAAGGAACAATTCATTGCGCCATCAATCTTGGAATCAAAAGAAATTATGAGAAATCGTTGGAAAAGGGGAAATGGGAAAAGTTGGGCTTTCATATATTACTCCCGTTTAGAAAAAATCATTAACAATTGAACTCGTTGCCGGCAACAACAAAAAAAATCATTAGCTCAAAAAGTCTTTCTATTTTATTTGTATGTTGGTTTTTTACATCTAATGAAAAGTCTTCCACACTTGGCCTTTTTAATTTTCGTATTTGATTTTTTCTTTCTAAACCTTTTTCAAAATTTTCTACTAACCCTTGTAGATGCATATTACACTTTTCTAAGATCTCTATATGTCTTTTGTCTTTGTCAGAAGTGATTCATTTTTCCAGTATTTCTATTTGCCTTTCTAATGCAACAACTTGTTCTTCTAATACATATTTCTGCTGATTTAAATATCTTACCACTTTTGTCAAGGTTTCACAGCTATCACATAGTTGTATGCTAGAAGTGGGCGTGTTTGAAGTGGGTGGTGCAAATGAGATTGGTGTAGGAGAAATGGATAGTGTTGACGTTGGAAAATGAAAGTGTCCTAATCAATGAATTAGTTGAGTTGATATCAGATATGTAAATAACAACAAGAATTAAAATCCATCAAGGAATAATAGCTGGAATCCAGATCGAGCAATAACTATTTTGTATTTCAGAAAAATTCTCTCCCCATCAATGGGCAACTACCCATATTTATAGAGGGGAGTTGCTTCATAACCCTTACAAGAGTTTAATACGACTGACACTCAGTGACATCCCAACCTGACGGCACCATATGGATTCACGTCAGTTATACCGATACTATAGATTTTACACTGTAGACTAGACATGATGGACTTGATTTGTAGATTTGATGTGCATTTAATTCAGTTTAGATCGATGTGACAGATTAAGGATTAGATTTAACCAAGTCAGTAGGTATTCCTCCATGCTTACTGGACATAGTTGACGAGTCTCGGAACGGTCTATGGTAGATGATTTAGTCCAGATAGGCGGAATAGCTAGATATGAGGTATGTCTTTGTCCTATATGGACAGACTACTATGGTAGCAGCTCACGTGGCACCCTTGATTGATCCTCTTGGCTCTCTAGTTTATCATAGACCCCAACAATTGCCCCTCGAGGTCCTTCCTTGAATTTTATAGGAAGGACCTCGCCTATATGTGTAGGCTGAAGTAGATTTGGGTGACATGTCGTGTGGCTATGAGTAGTAAAGTCTCGGGAAATAGAAAAAGCATCAATTATCATGTCAGTGTGCCTTTCCATGCAAATAATTTGTGGGCTTCATCCTTTAAATAGCCCATTACCCCATTCATTTAAGAGTTCCTACTCTTTCAAATCACTTAGTTCCTTTGAAATTAGTCTTTCACTACAATTTGATCTCCATGGTTGTGATTGGTGTGACAGCCTCAATCCCACATCGCTTGAGTAGAGAAAGTGAGATTAGTTTATAAGCAAAGAGACCCACTCCATCTGACATGAGGCCTCTTGGGTGAGAACCCAATAGCAAAACCGTGCGGGCTTGGCCCAAAGTGGACAATATCATGTCAAAGTGTGACAGCCTCAATCCCTCATCGCTTAGGCAGAGAAATACATACCAGTTTATAAGCTAAGAGACTCATTCCAACTTGCATGAAGCTGTTTGGGTGAGAACCCAAGAGTAAAACTATGCAGGCTTGGCCCAAAGCGGATAATATCATGTCAAAGTGGAGTAGGTCGTTACAAATTGAATTAGAGCAAAACTCAACCATAAGTGTGGCCAATGAGGACGTTGGGCCCCTTTAGGTGGGGTAATTGTGATAACTTCAATCCTACATTGCTTGGATAGAGAAATACATACTACTTTATAAGCTAAGAGACCCAATCCAACTAACAAGAGGCGTTTTCGGTGAGAACCCAAAAGAAAAACCACGCGTGCTTGGCCCAAAATAGCTTACGTGGGAATCGGCTTACCTAGAAATCGACCTACCTGGAATACCTGGGAATCAGCCAACCTGGGACTTCGTTTCACTGCGGCTGGTATACTTGGGACTCGGCCAAATTGGGACTCGGCTATTTAACGGTGGCTATCCGGCATACCTGGGAATCGGCCAGCCTGGGACTCGACTGTTTCATCTGGTATACTTGGGACTCGGCCAAATTGGGACTCGGCTATTTAACGGTGGCTATCTAGCATACCTGAAAATCGACCAACCTGGGACTCGGCTATTTCACAGCAGCTATCTGGCTTACCTGGAAATCGACTTAACTGGGATTTTTACAAAGTAATTAACTCAATTTTCATACATTATTTGTCATCCAAGTAAAGGATAGGTATGTGGAGTAATCCCCAAATTTCTTAGTTTGATCAAGATATAATAAATATAATTCTTCTTGATCTAACTAGTCCGGGTCGATCTATTTGAACCCCTGATGGACGAGATCCAACTACCTTTGTTATGGGTTATATGTTTTGTAGTTTAATTCTTATTCGTTTGTTTGATCAAATTAGTTAATTGAGTAATAATGGTTGAAAAATTAACCTGTCAATTATTTGAGATCTCAAATCAGTCAATTAGGTTTGTTGTTTATTATTTTATTCGGAATGATTATATACATGTCACATGTGACTTGTGTTGCTTTTTTTTTATTTTGATTAGTTTTGTTTCATGTTTTTTTTATATTGTTATTATTATTATTTTGTTATGGATTAGTTGATTACTTATGAGTTCTACCGAAAGTGATTCTAGTTTAGGTAGTGAAAGTCATAGTAGCACTAATAGTAGCTATGAAATAGACAGTGGGAATAAAGAGGTGAATACTAACAAAGGGGTAGAGTCGGGGGCCACTAGTTCAGCTTCTTTACCCATGGCTTGGCCCTTGCTGCATAGGTGACTATAGCTAGAAGGGGAGTGATAGGCGAAATCGCAAGTGCACGATATCGTTCAAGTAGTATAGGCGAAATCTCACATATTTCACTTGAGTTAATTTCACACAAGTTGAATAAGAAAATTAAAAGTTTGTAAAAGAATAATGATGTTGTTTAAACTAAAATTAAATGCTCTATCTATTTTAATCTAGGAAGGAACTCAAATTAATGGACTAGAAAATATATAAATGGAAGCTTTGAGACTCACGAATCCACAATAAACAGGCATTCTCATGACAATTCACCATCACGTGCTCACAACCAGTTTCACAAGTTTAATTGAAAACCTCTCTCGAGCAAATTCAAATCTACCCGACCAAGTAAACCCACTATATCTCTATGTGAATTTCAACCTAGTTGAGTGCATTAATTAACAAGAAAACTTTTTTGTGGTCACACAAATCATAAAAGTATATCTCTATCTTCTATGCAATTTATGTTTCCTATTGAAGAGCTAAATTGGTGACTTACCTCTCGGTTTCCTCACGAATTCACTAACGCAATTACAAGTTGATCAGGCTCATAAAAGGGAATTACATATCACAATAGAAAATAAGCACGCAATCACAATTAGAGTCATGAATGGGATTAACACAATCAAAACATATCTATTGCTTCATCGATTGTCTCAACAAGAAAAATTAGTTACGCATGATAAAGGAATTCATAATAATAGCATTTATAGGTTTTGAATACATGAACAGATTCTAGTAAAGAAAAGACGAAGAATAACGAAGAAAACATTTGCACCAAACGAAGAACTTCGCTCTTCAATCTCCACGCCAACCCCGGCTTCAATCTCCAAGTCCTTGCTCTAATCTCCTAGCCCTTAAGAATGAGTTTTCTATGATGAATATCCCCTTTTTACCGAAGGGTTCTCGTTCTTTTATAGTTGGGGAGGCCTTAGAACCCTAGAATGTGTCAAAAAGGGCCCGAAAACGCGTAGACGGCGTGTTCCGATACGGGCCGCGGGTGGCCGCGGGTATGCATGCCGCGGCTAGGGTTTCTTCAGCCAAACCGCGGGTGGCCGCGGGTATGCTTGCCGCGGCCTGCCTGCGGCCTACTTTCGTAGCGTGCGGTTTGGTCCCTGTTTTGAGTTTTTCTTGCGGCAATGGTCCTTTTCATCTTTTTCTTCATTTAAGCACGTCCCCAAACTTTTTGACTTATTCATTAGGGTCCCCGCTCTCTTTAAACATGACACAAATGATCTCTTTCAAGTTCCCCAATAGTGGCATTCGGCCTTCACACTTGTTGACATTGATCTTTTCTCTTCCCACTCCCGAGCCTTCACATCTTGATGCATGTTAGGCTCAATTTTGTTCAAAAATAGTTATTTTCACTTGTATCACTCCAATTTGAGCTTTTCACCTATATAAATCATATTCTCACAAATTAGGTAGAAATCTGCTCGATTTCATATAGAATTGCATAAGTTAAGAGAAGTATTTTGGCATATAAAATACACTTATCAGGGAGATTCAAGTGGGTCGGTGGGGTTGGTAGGGCTGGACCATCAGATCGGCCACCAATCATGGTGGGATACCAATCTAGTTGGGAGTGTAGCGGGTATAAATCTACTGTAAATGAGTATCACCTCACCCATTAGAGAGTTAAGTATAGGATACTTGAGAGTCGGGATGGCAATGGATCAGGTCGGATCAGATTTGCACTGATCCAATTTGCTCCATGAAAGATTTACGAAACCATGATTTTCTTCATAGAGCACGACTTACGGATCAAACAAGATCGGATCGGATTACAGATCGGATCAGATCAAAATTGCGATCCACCAACCGATCCACGAAACCTTTCTTTCTTTTTTTTTTTAAACACCATACATTATAGTACTCTAATCTCCTAACTTAGTTTTCTCAATATACAATACACTACAATCTATTTCAATAGTAAAATAAAATTAAATCGATATCAACTATCAAGTATTCCATTAATATCAAGAAAATTCTAAATACAACCTCGTATAAAGTAGATAATTCCAAGTGCCTTCTCATTAAAATTCAAATATGGGATTCCTAAAACACAAAGATCGGAAGAGCACACGTAATGACATAGGATGCCTCATAACAAAGGCTATCGCTAGTTCTTGGTTCTTCCTTCATAATCCACTTCAATTTTCACAAACCCAAATTGCCCCACTATTATACTGCATTATCTTCATAAGACATTTCTCACTCTTGTGAATTAATTTACAAACAGCTTAGTAGCAAACACAATCCAACAAAAAACCGATCTTGAAGGAGTTCAAAAACTATAAACTAAACACGAAATAATTAAACTTAATTAACCAAGTATTAAATGTTTGCTAAAGATTTTCAATTTGAAGAATTGGATATAGCAATTAGGGAAGAAGATAGCCATCGGCCAGCCAAGCAATAAATGAACAGATAGAGGAGCTAGAGATGTGGGATTAACTAACTTGGACGGTCGACCTTGAGGTGGCTGGAGGGCTCTGCGTTGTGACTTGCATGAAAGACTGAGGGATGAAGGGGATTTAGGGTTGAAGGTTAGGTTCGTGGGTGGGAGGGAGGACTGGTAGTTGTGTGGAATGAATGAGTGTTGACTTCACCGAATGTGATTCAGTGAAGGTAAAATGTTTTCCTCCCTTTTTTAATAATAATTATTAAACGCATTGGATCAGATCGGCCACGATCGCCGATCTGATCCAATCCGCTATCATGTGTCAAATCACAAATTTTACCTTGATTTGCTCCACCAATCCACAGATCGGGAATTTTTTCCTCAAACGAATCGGGTATTCGTCGGGTTATGGAGCAGATCGGATTTTTCTGCCATCCCTACCTGAGAGGATCCAAATGTTCATGCCATATGAGTTTGAGAGGGCAGATAATTCCCTAGATGGTTGTGTGGTGGTGAATCAACTTATCTTGGATGTCAGTCTTAGACTTTTTTTTCTATAGGACCATCACAGATTTTCTTAGGAATTGGAGAGCTGCCCCCCACTCAAATTGCTCCAAATGGGTAGAAAACTCTTATTTGTCTTCTAATCCTGTGGCATCAAAGGAGGTATGGATTCCTTTCTATGGAGGACTTTAATTCTCATTACCATTTTAGAGCCACCAAAAAAGGATCAAGTTGATTTTATCTAATGTCTCGGCTGAGTAAGGACAAAACTCCGAATAAGGACACAACTCCTATAAGTGATCATCCTAAATTGGTGAAATGTTGGTGGGACATGTAGTTTTTCATAGGTAGTGATTATATGTTCGATCCCAGCCCAGGCACGAACGACGCTGATATCCCACTATTCACGGTAAAATAAGTGTCTGACACTTGGTTATTTGAGATCAAATCGCTCTAATATTAATCATCTCTTTCTTTGCAAAGATTCCGCTTGCTGAACCTAGCCCAAAATTTCTGACTCAAGTGAAAGAGATATTAAAGGATGTCCCAATCCAGAATAGATCTTCTGCCTAGAAGAACCTCGTTACTACCAATTTGTCAGTAGTAGGCCAATCGGAGCGCATTCTGTCAGTTCTCCGCATTGTGAGATTTAACTTCCTCTTTATATATATATATATATATATGCGCTAAAACTCCAATTTGACTATATGTTATCTTTGCAGTGAGAAAGAAAGGTAAGGCAAAAAGAGACCCTGCTGCTTTCACTACTAGTAAGCAATCTAAGGCCCAAACTGGCCCATCTAGACCCACCACTAGAGGCAAGACTCTACCATAGAGGCCTATCTCATCCAGCGTAACATTAGATGAGGGTAGCCAACCCGTCTGGCAAAGGGTCAGAGTCACTTCATCATCTTCAATTCACCACGCTGACCAGGTGACCCAAGTTAGTCAATCTCCTAGACTGGGGATAAGTCAGGGTGCCCAGGGTGGTCAGCTCGGACCATGTTCCTTCCTGTCTCTCCACACCAAACGCGCGCCTGAGGCTGAGAAAATGAAGGGCACCAGGCCTAAACCTTTCAGCTACTTATACTCTGTCTAAACCCCTCTTGATAACAACTTCCCGCCTCTTCCATTTGTAGCCTTAGACGCTTCAAAGGTAGTATCCAGGTCTTAGTCCATTAAGAAAGAAAATTATGCATCTAACATGAGCATGACTGAGTGCGCAACCACTGATGCCATGCTAGCAAGTAGAGCCATATGTTTCTATTCTCAGTGAGATCTCTCACGAGGTTGAATCTGATAAGGAGAAGGCTGAGTTTGGTAAAGCTGAGATGGAAGAGAGGATTGCTACTTTAGAAGATAAGCTTGCCAAGCTGAAAGATGAGCTCGCCAATAAGGGTACTGAATTGCATAATCTCCAGGCCAAGGTTGGAGGTTTAAAAAATGAGTTGAAGGAGAGGAAGGCTGAGGTGGAGGCCGTGGCTACCCAAAATGTAGTTACTCACTATAAGGCTTTAGAAGAGTACCGTAATGTCGTCACAGATATGTACATCACAGCCTTCTTGGATGCCATTGCTGATCTTACTTTTGTCATGAACTAAAACCCTTGCCTGGGTACTTATTTTCATATTTTGTTGCGCTAAATTGACATCCCCAAAAGCTTGTCGTTTTACACCCTTTTGTTAGTTTGACTAGCATCTATAGCTGGACACTTAATTTTTGAAATGACATTAAGCTTATTTATGCTTCCACTATGCTGGTCCCTTATTTTATTCATTATTAGCAATGATAATCTTGTTAACAAGTTTGACATTAGGTATTCCTGAGCTTCGAGATCTAGTACGGCTAATGATACCTTCGTATCAGCCCGGAGATCTTGCTTTGGCTAGGTCTCTCTCGTCTATGCATATCACTTTCTTATAGCGAAGGTGTTGTAGGGGGCCTTATATTAATCTCCCATTTTAGCTCAGCTCAGCCAAAATGTTGAGTTCTAAGCACCTTTCCTTCAGCTCTGAGGTCTTTCTTAAGAGAGACCTCAATACGCTTAAGTCCGGAATGCCTTTTAGCTTGGGCACTGGGGAATAGGTGCAGTAGTTACATCTTATCCCCGAATCTTGACTGTAGTCAGCTCTTTATGTGCTCCTAGAAGACCTCATGGATCCTTCCTAGCAGACCGTATGCTCTAATTGAGCTTGGAGGCTTGCTGTTGCCTTTAATGTACTCAGCGTAGACTTTGATTAAGTCTGAGTAGTATTTATTTTAGATACTAAGAACAAAGGGATGCTCTAACTCCCAGTCGGGATACAAAAGACGAATGCCCTAATTTTCAGACGAAGCATAAAAGATGATACGAAATCATCGTAATTTATTGATAACATTTTTTCAGGTGCTCTGAATTCCAAGGCTGCTGAAGAGTTTCTCCATCGAAGGTCTCCAACTCATATGCACCATTGGCCAAGGTTTTCCTTACTCTATATGGCCCTTCCCAGTTAGGAGCAAATAAGCCAGCATTTACTTCTCTTGTTCCAATGAAGACCTTCCTGAGGACTAGATCACCAACATGAAATTTTCTCACCAAGACTTTAGAGTTGTAGTACATGGCACACCTTTGCTTATATATAGCATTTCTTATATCTGCTTCTTCTCTCTTTTCTTCCAAGAAGTCCAACTCAGACAATAGTGCCTGACTGTTCCATCTTCTTAAAAATGGGCAGTCCTATAATTTCGGATTCCTACCTCAGCTGGAATCACAGCTTTTGTTCCATAGTCAAGTGAGAAAGGTGTCTCTCCTGTTGAAGCTCGGCAAGTAGTCCTGTATGCCCACAGCACGAAAGGAAGCTTCTCAGCCCATGCTCCTTTCGATGCTTCCAGCTTTGCTTTCAGAGTATGTTTTATAATCTTGTTAAAACTTGCGCATTTGCTTTGGGGTGATTTGGAGTGGAGAAATATTTCTTGATTTTCAAGTTTTCACAAAATAACCTCAGCTCGGTGTTGTCAAATTGTCATCCAATATTTGTCACGATGGAGTGAGGTATGCCAAAACGACAAATGACTTACTTCCAAATAAAATCTGTTGTGTTTTGCTCATTAATCTTTACAAGTGGTTCGGCTTCGGCCCATTTGGTGAAATAGTCCACTGCTAATATTGCATTTTTGCTCCTCCCTTGCCAGTTGGAAATGGCCAAATTGGGTCAATTCCCTATTTAGCAAAGGGCCATGGACTTGTTACAGATGTGAGCTCGTCTAGGGGACTTGTAATCATTGGTGCAAACCTTTGATACTTATCGCACTCATGAGCGAATTCAATGGCGACTTTTTTCAGTATTGGCTAAAAATTTCCTTGTCTAAGGATTTTATGTGCTAAAGACTGACCTTCCGAGTGATTTCCACATACTCCATGGATTTCTCGCATTACATACTTTATCTCATCTTTTGTTAGGTACATAAGTAGCGGTATCGAGTATCCTCTCTTGTATAAAACTCCATTGACTAATGTGTATCCTTCAGATTTAGTTATTAGCTTACGTCTCATCTGGATTGGGAGGCAACACTCCCTCCTTCAAGTACTAGATGATCTCATCTACCCAAGATGGGTTTTTGTCAATCTCCATCATCACCAGGTTAGAGTCTTTCACAGATGGGGTCAAGACCTTTCCAATAGGAGCACAATCCAGCTCATAAGCTCCGTGGCTCGTAGCCAACCGTGCCAAGGCATCAACTTGTCTTTTTTGGGTTCTGGGGACTTGTCTCACTTCCACTTAGGTAAATTTCCTTAGCTCCACTTTGACGATCTTATGATATGATGTCATCTTCTCATATGTTCTATAAGCCCCAAAAATTTGGTTCACCCTAGCTGGGAATCACTATGGACAATCAGTTGCGAGATACCCATTGACAATCAGTTTTGAGTTAGCTTTGATCCCTTGCTGGTTGACCATATATCCTAGGAACTTGCCAGGCCCGACCCCGAAAGAACACTTTTCTAGATTCAGCTTCATCCAGTACCTTCTTAAGATTCTGAACAGTTCACCTAAGTGAGAAATATGGTCAGATGCGGTGGTGCTTTTCACTAACATATCATCCACATAGACCTCCATACTTTTACCTATCTGATCCTTAAACATTGAATTCACCAAGCTCTGCTAAGTAGCCCCAGCATTTTTGAAGACGAACGGCATCATTTTGTAATAATACAATACTCTATCAATGGGAAATAAAGTATGCTCTTCATCCTTTGGAAATATGGGGATCTAATTGTATCACTCAATCGTTCATGTTCAGCTGTGGTGTTGACCATCTCGTCTATCCAGGGTAATGGGAAGCTGTCTTTCGAGTCCGCTTTGTTCAGATCTGTAAAATCGATACACAGCCTCCATGTGCCATTGCTCTTTTTCACCAAGATAGGATTTTTCTTTAGGAAAGCTATCAACTCAGATCAGTATGGCTCTTTCAGCTCAGCACCTATTTTCAACTCCAGATCTGGTTGATCATCATCCATTTTTATGGTAATCAGGTCGTCCACTGGTCCGGTCTGATTCTGTTTAGTTTCTATCCTTGGGTTGCGGGTCTGGAGATCCTTTACTCGTTCTTCTGCTCTGGTAGAATTTGGCAACTCCTTGGATTATAATCTGCTACATAGCATCATTTTATTGGTTATTTTTTGTAAAAAGTAAAAAAATTGCAGCTTGACTTTACTTTTTGACTTTTTGAAAAAAGTGAAACCTATGAAATGATGTCGTGTGGCATATTACAATTCAGATTATAATCTAAAGGAGTTGCCAAACACCTTGTAGATCTCAGTATGGACAAAGTCAATCTTACACTCTCTCACGGCCTTCTGATCACCCATGACAGTTGCTATCCATTGGGGGTAGGAAACTTCATCGTATAGTCATATATTGATGTGGCTACTTTGAGCTTATGAATGATGGGTCTTCCCAGAATGGCATTGTCGTTTGATGGAATATCCACTATCTCGAAATTAGCCATTATCCTTCTTTATGTAAGGGCTTCACCCAACTCTACTAAAAGCTCAATTTGCCCTTTTGGCTCTATGTAATTTCCCGTGAACCCTTGAAATCTTGTGAAATACAGTTTAAGATTTTGTTGAACGAGCCCATTTGTTCCAAAGTATGCAAATATAGCACGTTGACCAAGGTCCTATGAATTTTTACTCCAACAATAGGCATTATCAACCAAGGTCCTATGAATTTTTACTCCGGCAATAGGCATTGTGATTATCAGGGTGTCTACATGACGAACCAACCGGTACTATAGCTAGAAGGATAATTTGAGAATACCTAATAGCTATTGTGGGCTTCGCGAATGAGCTCACGCCTCTGTCTTTTTTATCCGACCTAATCCTCTTTCCACTAACTAACACTCTAATCTCGACTAGGGGCAGACAATCTGCCTAGACTGGAGGAGGGTTCCCTCATTGTTGAGGTGGTCTTTCCCTTCAATTGGGATCTATCGCAAGCTCTCTCATATATCCTTCTTCAATTAACCTTTCTAGTTCTTACTTTAGGTCTCGACAATAATTAGTTTCATGCCCAGCTAATCTGTGATATATGCAATACTTGAACTGATCCATGTGTGATGATTCTTTTCCTTCATATGCATGTAAACAGTTTCCACTGTGGTGTTAAGTGCTGTAAAATCTGTACTGGCTCTTGATAGGCTCGAACCTGGTTTGTGTCACTGCTCTTTACGTAAGAATTCCCCTTCTGAGCTCTTTTTGTCCCCCGATCTTTTGGTTCCTTTTCTCATTCGTTTTTTTCTTGCTCATTATCTTTAGCTTTCTCTCCCAGGTCGGTCCACATTCGAGGGCCATCTTTATATATTGCCTACCAAAAATGAGTTTGGGGATATAGCCCAAACGTGACTGCCATCAGTAGAGCATCATTAGAGACCTTTTCCATTTCCACTGCTTGGCGATTGAATAGGTCTAAGTAGCATCTCAGTATTTTAGACTTTCTTTGTTTGATCATGCCCAACCATTCCTTTCGGGTTATACAGACTTTGGAGCCCATGAATTGTGCTAAAAACTGGCCCTACCAATTCCTGATTGATCCTTGAGGGAGCTTTCTAAGCCACCTTTGAGCTCGGCATCCTAGGGTGAGAGGGAATGCTCTATGCATGATTGCATCGCTAGCCCCTTAGAACTCCGTCCGTGATGTGCATTTGGCAAAATGTGTCGCTGAATCAGTGTCTCTGTCATAGCTGGTAAGTTGCGGCATTTTCATCTTTTCAGGTAAGGGCTCCACTATTATAGCTGTCGCATGGTTTCTTTTAGAGTAATCACCTATTACGGTCCTTTTTTACCTCTTTTTCAACTGGGCTATACGCTACTTAATTTGTTCTAGTTCATTCATGTCCTGATGCACGGCTGGCTGGGCTGGATGAGGTTCAAAGGAGAAGAAGAGATTTCACTTGGTCATCCCTGAGTCTGTTCAGGCGGGAAGAGAGCATTATGCGACCTGTCTTTGGGGGATGGCCTTCCTGACGACCTGGGTGGCAGTGACGAATCATTACCCAATCTACTGAATACGCTGCGACTTCTAGATGGGGCCTATATGCGCTGATTAGGTGGATTGTCACCCAACTTACTAAAGAGAAGTAAAAAGGGAAATCTGTGAAAATTAGTTAATATAGCTGGATTAGGCCTTAGACAAGGGTAAGGCCCTTCCTCTAGTAACAAATTGTTGATGTTGGAAAATGAAAGTATCCTAGGCAACGAATTAGCTGATGTGGATATCAGATATGTAAATAACAACAAGAATTAAAATCCAACTAGGAAAAATAGCTGGATTCCAAGTCAAGCAATAACTATTTTGTATTTTAGAAAAATTCTCTCCCCATCAATGGGCAACTAACCCATATTTATAGAAGGGAGTAGCTTCAAACATAATCATTACAAGAGTTTAATATGATCGACACTCAGCGACATACCAACTTGACAATGCCGGCTGGGTTCACGTCAGTTATGCCTATACTATAGATTTGACACTATAGACTAGACATGATGTACTTGATTTGTAGATTTGATGTGCATTTAATGTACTTAGATCGATGTGACTTATTAAGGATTGGGTATAACTGAGTCGCTAGGTATTCCTCCATGCTTACTTGACACAGCTGACGAGTCTCGGCACGGTTTTTGTTAAATGCTTTACTCTAGATAGGTGGAATAGCTGGACGTGAGGTATGTCTTTGTCCTACATAGATAGACTATTATGGTAGCGGCTCACGTGGCACCCTTGATTCGTCCTCTTGGCTCTCTAGTTCAGCATAGACCCAATACGTAGTATTGAGGTTGATGATGATGATGATAATAGAGATGCATGCATAGTCCGTCTAATTCTCTGTGATCTGAAAAAATTGATTCCTATAATCTTTTTACAGAAATCTAAAACTTCTTTTAAAAGAGCAAAATCCTCTAAAAACATGATTAGGAAACCCTTCGATCTGTTGCAATACGTTAGGACATAGTTGTAGACTCTGGGCCACCTTCCCCTTGCTACTACAAAGAATCTAAAATTTTTTGCTTTTTGCTTTATTATGGAGCTATCTAAAATAATTGACTAATGCATGTATTCTTTTCCATTTATCTTTGGTATCTCTGGCCATCCAGAGATTGTCTAATAAACATCTTTTTTCTACTACAGGTATTTCTAAATTATTTCCACAGAATTTTAAGTTAGATCCCGCTAGTGCCACTCGAAAAGTGACATTTCCGAAGTTCATCAGTTGTTGATCCATCTGCAAAAGAAACAAAGTTAATTAAAAATTGTATAACTTGTCTACTTAAATTATCTTCTAAAACATTATTTTTTTCAAGCTACGTGTTCTATATTACTTTTATAGCTATTAAGCATTTCATATAATCTAAGCCATCTTTTATGCCTCATTTTATCAAATTTGTCTTTTTAATAAATTTAACTATAACTTCACAGCCTGTCCTTATAGTGAACTCATTATTTCAAAATATTTAAAGCATTCTATACTATGTATTATTGCCATGATCTCGTATTCTAGACTGGTTAAATATTTTCCTTTAATCTTATACTTTCTACTAGCATATCTGCAAATTTGTTCTTCTTTTCAATCACTATATTTATTAGGTTTAAAGTATAGAACTGCTTCTCTTCCTAATTCACTTCGTAAAGGTGATAAATTTTTAATCTCTTCTTTTATGTTCTTAACCAATTCTATAAAGGAGTGATTAAAGAATTTTTTATCTTTATATGATAATTTGCTATAGAAGGGTCCTATTTTTCTTCCCAAATCTTTTATAGTGTCTAGTAGGGCTGAACAAATAAACCGCCAAACTGAAAAACCGAACCAATCCGTGAAAATGGCTTGGATTGGTTTAGTTTGAAAAGTGACATGATTTGGTTTGGGTTGAGAAAATTCCAAACCACTTGAAATGGTTTGGTTTAGGTTTCAATGTTTAAAAAACCATTTGAACCGAACCGAAATGTTTTTTATGTTTTAAATAAAAAATTATTAATATGTAAGTAATATGTTGAAAAAATGTCAAATGACTTAATTCATTTATAATTGCCAAATTCGTTCACAAAGTTTGGTACTCTAATAAGGAATTCCTTGTGATAATTTGGTTCATTTTAGTAATTTTATAAGCTAATACTTTTGACTAATTTAATTAATACCCTTAAGAAATTTTCTAGAGAAATTATATAGTAGTTAATTGACCATATTTTTCTAAAATTTTGAAATTTAGATGCTTGAAAAAAATAGCACTTCCATAAACATATTCTAGCATATTTCATTTGAAGCTTATGTATTATTTAGGTTTTTTTTATACGTTATATTTCATTAGTTATATGTTTGTGTTTTAATAAAATTTACTAACTTTCGAAAAGTTTGATATTGGTATTAGTATTGAAAACGCATATTAGTATAATAGAATATTTATATTTATAAAACTATCATATTTTGAGTTTATTTTCATTACGTCTATAGACAAATTGTGGTTTAAAACCGAACTGAACTGAAAAATAGGTTTGGTT
Source organism: Nyctanthes arbor-tristis (assembly GCA_963692815.1). Taxonomy (NCBI): domain Eukaryota; kingdom Viridiplantae; phylum Streptophyta; class Magnoliopsida; order Lamiales; family Oleaceae; genus Nyctanthes; species Nyctanthes arbor-tristis. The sequence continues at coordinate 30,733 of CAVNYN010282336.1, read as the reverse complement.
TGGTTTGGTTTAAAAAATTAAATGGTTTAGTTTGGTTTACAATTTCTCCAAACTGAATCCAATAGTTTGGTTTAAAAATAAATCAAAAACCGCCCGAACCAAACTATGTTCACCCCTAGTGTCTAGCATAATTTAATATTCCTAAAAAGACTTGTAATTTCTTTGTCTCTTGTATCTTATCTGGAAATTGTAAAACAGTCCGTACTATATGTGGATGCAGTTGAATGTTGCCTTCTCCTACTATTACTCCTAAAAACTCAATTTTTTACTTTTTTTTTTCCATTTTCTTTTTACTAGTAATAAGTCCATTTTCTATAAATTTATTTAAAATTATTTCTAAGTGTTTCATGTGTTCTTTTTCATTTTTCTATGTACTAAGATATCATTTATATATACACAAACAAAAGGAAGAGAATTAAATATAGTATCCATTTTTCGTTGAAATATGGCTGGTGCATTTTTTAAGCCAAATGACATTACTAACCATCCATAATGTCCTTCTGGTGTAGTAAAGGACGTCCAAGGAATTGATTCTTCTGCCATTTTTATTTTCCAAAATCCAAATTTACAATCAAATTTAGAAAATACTTTACAATCATATTTTTGTTTGGTATTAAAATCCGCATGGGATAGCCATGCGGCCAGACTGGATTAAATATGGAGAAGAAGGTGAATGATGCGGCCACATGTTCAAAAGATCTACAAAATGTGCGGCCGTATGAGTGGAGAGCTATGCAGCCAAGGTAAGCCGCATGACAAGGAAGAGAAAACGGCTAAGGAAAAAACTAAAGGCCCATAGAGCCGCATGGTCGGTTTTGCGTGAAAAGCTTATTTTTCCAACTTCCGTTGGAATTTTTTATATAGTAATTTTTGTGCATGGATTTTCTTCTTTCTTTTGAGAGTTTTGAGCCTTACATAAGGAGGTCATGTCTTAGAATTAGAAAGGCAATTTATTTACCTCATAACATGAACAAGATTGAGGAAAGAATTTAAAGAGTTTTTCGGACGTGAGCATAGAAGGCTAATCTCTATTCCTCTTCCAGTTCAAGAGGATGTTGTTGCCACACTTCTTGTTCTTTAATTAATCAATTCCACAATATAGATTCTTGCTCTTTTGTGAAATTGCTTGTGTTGTTCTATTTTCTATGCCTATAATTATTGATTGTTTGATCTAGTTTAGACCTACTACTTTGAGCAATTGATTTTCTATCGCTAGAATTAGGGTTTCAATCTATAATTGTTGTTTCTTCTAATTCTCAAGTAGCAACTAATGATTGTTAATCATTAGGGATAACACAACCTAAATTAAATAAATCAAGCTTGTGAATTTATTCCTTAGATTAACTTATTTTCCTTGTTCTTTGTTCAATCGTTGTTCTAAATCTAGATTGCTTGTTCTAGGTTGTCCAAATGGTTAGGTCTAATTAAAGAGTTTGTTTTAATTAGATATACTTAGGGGAAAATCCGGGTAACAGATCTTATTGTTTTCTATAGTTAATAATTTTGCAAGAAACTAGGAACGATGTTGCAATTGATTACTATCTTTTATGTGAAAGAGCGCAACTGAACCAAGGACTAGAATTAATATTCATATTGCCTTGTTTCTACTTGTGAATTTATTTTCTTTTGTTCTTTTCTTTTCTTTTAATTTTATTAATTCAACAATTTAAAAAACCCCTTTCTTGCTAGTTGATACGAAACACTTAAATTTATCTAAGATTCTCTGTGGGTTCAACTCTTATTCTCCGCTTCTACATATTCTTTTAAATTTAGTGGAGTAAGGAATTTATATTTTGGTGCATTCGACATGCCACCAGCTAGGTAATCAATATAGTCTAAATTTTCTTGAGAGTTTTGATTATTTTCTATTTGATTAATTCCTGTTTCATAGAAATTTTCTTTTTCTGCTAAGGGTCCACCACGCTTCGCTGGCAACTCTAATGTTCGGGCAATAGAAACATCCTTACCAAGAACTACTAATTCTTGTGATATAAAGACTACACCATTTCTAATTAATAGAAATTTTATCCTGAGTACAAATTCATCTGTGATCAGATTACTAACTAAAGTTGTTAAACTGTATTGTTTACTTGTTTCTTCAAATCTTATTTTACAGTCATCTAACAGTCTTTCTTCAAAACACATCTTAGTACCATTCATTTGTCTTCCTTCTAACTCATAATCTAATTTTTGTTTACAGTCTTCTGGGACTAAATATTTTCTAATTATATTAAATGTACATCCAGTATCTATTAATGCTATAACATTGAGTTTTAATGTTTTGCTTATCTATACTTCTACAGACATCCAAGTGCTCTAAATGGGCTGTATTTATGAAATCTGGCACTCAAGATTGGGTTCTAGTTCAATGGTTTCTTGGAAATTATATTCAGCTATTTCTTGCTTTTCTTTATATTCCAAGGATGAAATTTTGTATTGTATTTCTCCTAATTCTTCATAAATTTTATCTATTCTGTTATTTTCCTTTTCAATCTTTTCTTCTAAGTCATCTATCATTTCTTTATAGTCTTTAGATTTATTGGAGCAATTTTCTTCTAAACAATTATTACATTGTACTTCTAAACAAATTTTGCATTGATTTTGATTCTGATTCTAATGTCCGGGAGAATTATTACAAATTATGCATTTATCTACCATGGATCCTTGTCCATGAATCCACTCATGTATACAATCTATTTTTATTTTTTGATGTTTATCAATGAGAAGTCATTGTCTGAGTCTGAACTATTTTCTCAGCTATTTTTAGAGTAATTTATTTCTAATTTTTCTAAACTTAAATATTCAATTGTGTAAATACTATACACTGAACTACATGATTCATCGTTAGAGACTTTATAGCATTAATTTGTGTATCTTCAAAAGTTAAAGCATTTTTAACATTTTCTTTATCTTTATTTTTATTATTACACTTATTAGCAAAATGTTTAGAATCGCTGCAAATAAACATCTACAATCTTTTTTATTTTTTGGTTTCTTAACATATCTTTTATGATTAGGCTTTCTATTTTTATGACAAGCTTTACTTAGTCATATTCCATATCTTTTAGCTTTATTCTTCTTATTATATTTCTTGATTTTCTTGTGATATTTCTTTTTCTTCTTATAATCATGGGTTTGGGAAGTATAAACATCTCAAAAAAATGAATAATTTTCTTAAGTTGCTTTCTACCTACCTCTAGGGATGACAGAAAAACCTGATCCACTCTAAACCCAATGGATACCCAATCCATTTGAGAAAAAATTCTCGATCCATGGATCGGTGGAGCAGATTGTGGTAGAATTTGCTATCCGCCAAATAAGAAAAAGGTTATGGAATCTGACCCTAAGAAGAGCAAATCTTACTATTTGAGGAAGTCTAAGACTAAACCTCCTTATCTTAACAAAGATAAGCATGTTAGAAAACATGGCACAAGTAAGGTTTACAGAGAAAATCTCACTTGCTTTGCAAGCAAACAGCCTGGACATCTTAGTTCCACTTGTCCATCCGCACATAATCTCTATAATAGAGATGCATGTCTATTGAACACGATAGATGAAGATCTCATTGAAATTTCTGATGAAATGTCAAGAGATGAAACCATTTATAGTATTTGCTCTATTGAAGCTCTAGAAAGAGAAGAAATAGACCAACTTGAAGATGAACAACATCAAATGCTAATATCAAAATTTATAGCATATCAATGTGCTTCATATTTCACTAATTACTTTATCACACAAGAAGGAGAAGATCTATTTACAGAATTGGGTTGTGCAGGTACTTCTCAGTCACAACTCCATGATCCTAGGTTAACCACTTGTGAACACAATTGGAAACATAGGTATGGTAGTGACAACATTAATGTTGTACTTGTGAATGGTACCCTGCCTTCAACAGACGTTTTAAATGTTTAAAATGTTTGATTGAGATTTGCACCTACTTTAGAGGACCCACAACAAAGTGAATAGATACCTTTAATATGTAACACTAAAGTCCCAAAAGATCTTCTTGTTCTTATGGCAATTAATGTCAAAGGACATAAGAAACAAGCTATTGCTTTAGTTGACACTGGTGCTTCTTCAACAAGTGTTGATGAATCCCTTGTACCACTAATTGCAATTACTAAAACAACTCGTGCACAACATATTACCCAATACGATGGCACATTCATACTAAATGAAAATATTGTTTACAATGTCAAATTTAGTATTCAAACAAACTGTAATCTATGGTCTCGAGAAATGCACTTACCACAAGTTTGGGTTACAAGATAAAAACATCAGTATATTAAAATCATGCTTGGTCTTGATTTTATCTATGCCCAACAAGGTTCCCTTGTTGTTACTGCTGATAATGCTTTATTTAGTAAATGGTCAGTTTTAACACTGGCTATCTCAGAGTATGCACTAAGCAAGCATGGTGGATACCTAAGAGAACCAAAACCTCTCCTACAAATACAAGAAAATGAGAAATGTCCTTGTACAATCTCAAGAACTTGTAAGGAAACTGGAACAAATGCTTTAATTGCAATGCAAATTGATGCTACAGAAGAATGTAGTAAATATTTGTTAACCTTGGATACTGGAGATCCAGTAGACAAGAGGTTAAAACATGGTATCACGATTGATGATTTTTCCTTAATAAATAAGGTTAGGGTAATTAAAATAATCGCATCTTATCTAGCAATTGATGAAATCATCATAAACTAGAATTTTCTGATATTATTGGTGATAATCCGACAAAACTTTGGAGCAAGAATGAAATTGAATGTAAACTTCATATCATAAATCCTGATATGAAGATTACATCTCTGAACTTCAAGTATGAGGATTGGGCTCAACAAGAGTTCAAGATGCATATTGAACAATTATTGGGACTTAGCGTTATTAGACCTTCAATGTCTGAACATCGCACTCCTGCCTTTATTGTCCAAAAATATTCTGAAAAGGTTAGAGGACAATCTAGGATGGTTTTTGTTTATCGACGTCTGAATGATAATACTCATGAAGATGGGTACATTATTCCGGACAAAGATAGTTTGATTCAACGAATCCAGGGAAAAACTTGGTTTTCTAAGTTTGATATGAAATCAGGATTTTGGCAAGTAAAAATACACCCTGATTCAATCCCTTGCACTGCATTCAATTGCACAGAAGGACATTTTGAATGGCTAGTCATGCCATTTGGATTAAAAAATGCACCTTCAGTTTTCCAACAAAAGATGCATAATGTGTTCAATGCATACAAGGACTTCACTGGTGTGTACATAGATGACATCTTAGTTTTCTCTGCAACAGAAAAAGGACATATTGCTCATCTCCATACTATCTTTTCATTATTTGAAAAGAATGGTTCGGTTCTATCCAAGAAGAAAATGGAGCTTGGAAACAGGCATAGGGGTTGAAATTGGAAATGGAACTATAAAGCTACAGGATCACATTGTAAAGAAAGCTTTAGAGTATCCAGACAGACTGGAAAATGTCACACTTCTTAGATCATTTCTAGGAATAGCAAACTATGCTAGGCAGTTTATCCAAAACCTGTCTAGACTAACAGGCCCTCTTTATAATAAGATTAGTGGCACTGGATTGATAAACTTCAACGATCAAGATGAAGAGCTTGTTAGGAAGATTAAACAGACAATTTCAACACTCAAACCTCTTAAACTCCCATTAAGAAAAGATTACTTGGTAATCGAAACTAATGGAAGTAAGGATGGTTGGGGTGGTATTCTTTTGGCAAAACCAAATGAATTCTCATCCAAACATGAGGAACAGATTTGAAGATATGCCTTTGGCAAATATTACGAAACTGGTTATCTCACTTCTTTAGATTATGAATTGCTTGCAATAGTCTATATAGTTGAAGCTTTTGTACTCTTCATAATATCTAAACAGCAAATAACAATTCGCACTGATTGTGAAGCTATAGTAAAATATAGCCAGAACAAATCACAAAAGAAATTAACCTCTAACAGATGGCTAAAATTTCAAGAATTTGTCCTTAATCGTGGTCTCAAAATTCAATGAGAACATACTAAAGGATCAAACAATCAAATTGCTGATATGTTATCTAGGGATATTAGGCTACTTGTACAGAATTTACACTTGTTGATTTCTTGCCGGAAAGCAGCAAATTTCAAGATGCCTCCAAAGGCCCAGGGCATTCGTCCCACTCTCTACTAACAGGAAAAACTCCAGTTTGGAACATCTCTTCTTCCAGTATATCAAAATCAATCTGGAAATTATGCTGACAAAAGAAGACATCTTCTTGGCAAAGAAGAACTTTGTCTAGTTGACAATTTATGGAGACTTCCAACATCCCACAATGAGTCTGGTAAAAGGATTCATGTGGTGAACTCTTTGTTTGAATATTTCCTATCTTTAAGGAAATCAGGTAAAATTCCAACAAGAACAAAGACTGATCAGGAGACTCCAACATGCTTTGTTCTTTTTAATGGACCAAAGTACGGAATCTATGCAGCCATGGATGAAATCCAAGATGCAAGCAAAAGATTTTCCAAAATTCTGTGGAACACCTTCAATTAAAGGATTTAATTATTTCTTTAAACTAGAAAAGGCAATAAAAATGGTTTTTGAAAAAGATAAAATCTTTATTTCGCCAAACGTGCAATGTTTTCCTCCAAGTAGGATTACAAGCCAATCTTTTGCTGAAATTGCAGCAACTTCCAACATGGCTATCGCTGGATTGATAGTCTCTATAGACTACACCATTCCATTATTCCAAATAGGTGTTCCAATCTTGAGGATGTGTTCCAGCAAGATTTAGGATTGCATTTGGAAAGTAAAAGTTTGGATTTGGGGGTTTGCGTTTTCCCACAGTATACAAATCTTTTCTTTCATTATCATATGGAGTGACATTTATTCTAGGGGGATGTCCTAAAGAATAAGTCATTGTGTCAGGTTCAGTTTTAGGCATTAAAACAGCCATAAAAACCACGATGACTTGTTTTAGATGATAAAGTGTTAGAAATAACAGATTTACTGTCATCTAAACATCATTCCACAAGAGCAGTTTGTGGGATTATCTCTGTAACTGGAGAAGTTGAAATAATTTCAGGAGTGAATTGATCAGTTCACTTACAGTGATACCATCATCTAAACAATTGTTCTTAATATTTTCTTCCTTAGAAGGAATAGAAGATGTACTAGGATTTGTAAGTATGCCACAAGTTTTTACACGTTGAATAATATCAATGGTTTTGGTACCATGTTCTAATATAGATCCTAATCCTTTTGTTGAATATCTCTGATGATATCTAATCATTAGAGGTTTCAATTTCTATTTCACCATTTGAAAGAGGCTTTCTATCATTGTGATAATCTCTAAATCTAGTTGATAGATTTCCTAATGCATCAACATAGGTTAGTGCATCTCTTGGCTTCAGATTTTGAATTGTCTGAGAATCTGAAATATTTTGAATTGTCCATTCAGAACCAGCATGAAATGCTGAAAGAGTAAGTAATGGTGTCAAAAATCTTACACTAGAATATTCTAGCGCAATGATGACACCATCAATTTTCAACCTACATCTAGTGCTAGTATTATTCATAGTTTTTCCTATGAAATGTAATCTAACAACCGGATTGTTACCAATCCAATCATCAAAACCTTTGGTTCGGATGGCAAGTTTGACGTGCTAAATAAATTATGCAATTGTTTTTAAGAATTTATCAGGTGCAATATATGCTACGAAAATAATATTGTTGAGATCAATTTCAGTGATTCCCAAATTGGCTTGTTACATGTGAGGAGATTGTGTGTCAAGAAGTGCAACAAGAGCTTTAGATCCAAGTCCTTTTCATGCTAGAACTTTAAATCCAATGACAAGTAGTCCAAAATGAATTATATTGTGACCTCGTCTCAATAATTCTTTGGCAGAGGTGTTATTCATCAAATCAAGAGCTACTTGAGTTCTTGTTGGGACTGTAGGTATTTCTTCCCTTGTATGATGATATAGACCAGTTTGAGTTCCCAATAATCCTTTTTGGTAAAGGGTTGAAGGGTTCATAAGTTGTAATTTATTATTTGAAAAGATATTTGTTGATCTTTCCAAAGCACCAATTTGTTCTAAAATAATAGGATATCTTTCTCTTCTACTAACAATTCTTGTTAGTAAAGATCTATTATTTAAAGTTGGAGTAGATGTGGAAGCTAATCTCCTTGAAGTTCCAGTAAAAGATTGTCTATTCATTGAATAGGTCTTTTAGGAGTTTCAGAAATGAAAGTGAAAAACGTTGTACTCTTCTTAAAAGGTTTCTTCTCTGAAGAAGGTGTAACAGTAATTTTGCTAAAGGCTTGTTCAATTTCATCATTTGAAGGAGCAGCTTTTAGCTTATCTTTCATCATTGTGGAAACATCTTTTTCCAATTTGTCTAATCTTTCATGCATTTTTACAAGGAATGCTATGATAAGATTATTCTGTGCAATATGAGCTTCGTCTCCCTTCATGCTAAAGTCATTCAAGAAATATCCAGTTTCTATCTTTCCTTGAGCTTTATAGAGAGAATCTACGAATCTCTTAGCATCAAAGAGATGTTGGTTTTGATAGCTTATCAAAAACTCTCAACATGTCTTTTGAGGTCATTGAATGAAGTTATTAATTCCTTAACCATATCATTTAGTTTTATGATCTCCGTGTTAAAGTGCAATTTGTTGTCAATAATTTGTCTATTGACATCCTGCAATAACTCATTTGTTTTACTGATAATTTCTAAAGAACTATTATCAGAAATTGTTTTATTTAATAACTTCATATCTTCTTTAGAAGATAGTTCATTTATTTTTATTCCAGATAAAATGTTCAACAAATTTTCTTGTTTATCGAGGAAGTTTGTGAGTGCATTCTGGAGAATATTGTTAGATTCTTTCACATAATCTACATTCTGTGAAAGTCTTTTGACAATAGTGATAATCTTCCTTTCAGAAGTATCTTGTTCTAATTCCAGATAATCAATTCTTTTACTTATGAAAGATATTGAAAATTCTTAAAAGTCTTCAGATGCACTTTGGTACTCATGAGAACTAGAGGAATTTTGATTGTTTTCTGGTTCCATAATATCATAGGAAGCAGAATCATCAAATCCATGTTGGGAGTTATATCGTAGCATCTAGCTATTGCCAGGCTAACCACTTGGGGACACAATTGGAAATATAGGTATGGTTGTGACAACATTAAATGTTGTACTTGTGAATGGTACCCTGCCTTCAACAGACGTTTAAAATGTTTGATTGAAATTTGTGCAACTTGTATCAAATTAATGTTTGATATAGACATAACAGCAAGAAAAGCCAACTAGCACTTCTTCTGGTCTTCTTATAGAACAAAGGATTTTTGTTCTTGAAACTCGTTTCAATCTTTTGGAACAACAATTTCTTGAATATATTCAACTACAAAAGAAAGGTAAACAAAAAAGAATCTCTTGAAGATTTATTACCTGAATCTTTGGAGTTTGATCTCACAAAAGGCATAACAATCTAAGAACCTTCACACAGTTCGGAACACTGTTTTCCACATACTTTAGAGGACCCACAACAAAGTGAATAGATACCTTTAATCTATAACACTAAAGTCCCTAAAGATCTTTTTGTTCTTATGGCAATTAATATCAAAGGACATAAGAAACAAGCTATTGCTTTAGTTGATACTGGTGCTTCTTCAACAAGTGTTGATGAATCTCTTGTACCACTAACTACAATTACTAAAACAACTTGTCCACAATGTATTGCCCAATACGATGGCACATCCATACTAAATGAAAATATTGACGCTCTTCCGATGTCAAATTTAGTATTCAAACAAACTGTAATCTATGGTCTCGTGAAATGCACTTACCACAAGTATGGGTTACAAAATTAAAACATTAGCATATTAAAATCATGCTTGGTCTTGATTTTATCTATGCCCAACACGGTTCTCTTGTTGTTACTGCTGATTATGCTTTATTTAGCAAATGGTCAGTTTTAACACCGGTTATCTCAGAGTATGCACTAAGAAAGCGTGGTGGATACCTAAGAGAACCAAAACCTCTCCCATAAGTACAAGAAAATGAGAAAAATCCTTGTACAATCTCAGGAACTTGTAAGGAAACTGGAACAAACACTTTAAACGATTTAATTGCAATGCAAATTGATGCTACAGAAGAATGTAGTAAATATTTGTTAACCTTCAATACTGGAGATCCAGGGGACAAGAGGTTAAAACATGGTATCACGATTGATGATTTTGCCTGAATAAATAATGTGAGGGTAATTAAAACAATTGTATCTTATCCAACAATTGATGAAATAATCAAGAAACTAGAATTTTCTGGTATTATTGGTGATAATCCAATTAAATTTTGGAACAAGAATGAAATTGAATGTAAACTTGTTATCATAAATCCTGATATGAAGATCACATCTCCAAACTTCAAATATAAGGATTGGGCTCAACCAGAGTTCAAGATGCATATTGAACAATTATTGGGACTTGGCGTTATTAGACCTTCAATGTCTAAACATCGCACTTCTGCCTCTATTGTCCAAAAACATTCTGAAAAGATTAGAGGACAATCTAGGATGGTTTTTTATTATTGACGTCTGAATGATATCGGTTATCTCAGAGTATGCACTAAGCGAGCGTGGTGGATACCGACGAGAACCAAAACCTCTCCCACAAATACAAGAAAATGAGAAATGTCCTTGTACAATCTTAGGAACTTGTAAGGAAACTGGAACAAACACTTTAATTGCAACGCAAGTTGATGCTACAGAAGAATGTAGTAAATATTTGTTAACCTTGGATACTGGAGATCCAGTAGACAAGGGGTTAAAACATGGTATCACGAATGATGATTTTGCCTTAATAAATAATGTTAGGATAATTAAAACAATCGCATCTTATCCAACAATTGATGAAATCATCAAGAAAGTAGAATTTTCTCGTATTATTGGTGATAATCCAATCAAATTTCGGAACAAGAATGAAATTGAATGTAAACTTGATACCATAAATCCTGATATGAAGATTACATCTCCAAGCTTCAAATATGAGGATTGGGCTCAACAAGAGTTCAAGATGCATATTGAACAATTATTGGGACTTAGCGTTATTGGACCTTCAATGTCTAAACATCGCACTCCTGCCTATATTGTCCAAAAACATTCTGAAAAGGTTAGAGGACAATTTAGGATGGTTTTTGATTATCGACATCTGAAGGATAATACTCACGAAGATGGGTAAATTATTCTTGACAAAGATAGTTTGATTCAACGAATCCAGGGAAAAACTTGGTTTTCTAAATTTGACATGAAATCAGGATTTTGGCAAGTAAAAATGCACCCTGATTCAATCCCTTGGACTGCATTTAATTGCACAGAAGGACATTTTGAATGGCTAGTCATGCCATTTGGATTAAAAAATGCACCTTCAGTTTTCCAACGAAAGATGGATAATGTGTTCAATACATACTTGGACTTCATCTGTGTATACATAGATGATGTCTTAGTTTTCTCTGCAACAGAAAAGGAACATATTACTTATCTTCATACTATCTTTTCATTATTTGAAAAGCAAGGTTTGGTTGTATCCAAGAAGAAAATGGAGCTTGGAAAAAGGCACATTGGATTCTTAGGAGTTGAAATTGGAAATAGAACTATAAAGCTACAAGATCACATTACAAAGAAGGCTTAAGAGTATCCAGACAGACTGGAAAATGTCACACTTCTTAAGATCGTTTCTAGGAACAGCAAAATATGCTAGGCAGTTTATCCAAAACCTGTCTAGACTAACATGCCCTCTCTATAATAAGACTAGTGTCACTGGGTTGATAAAATTCAATGATCAAGATGAAGAGCTTGTTAGGAAGATTAAACAAGCAATTTCAACACTCAAACCTCTTCAACTCCCATTACGAAAAGATTACTTGGTAATCGAAACTGATGGAAGTAAGAATGGTTTGGGTGGTATTCTTTTGGCAAAACAAAATGAATTCTCATCCAAACATAAGAAACAGATTTGTAGATATGCCTCTGGTAAATATCACTAAACTGGTTATCTAACTTCTTTAGATTATGAATTGCTTGCAATAGTCTATGTTTTGAAGCGTTTGCACTATTCATAATATCTAAACAGCAAATAACAATTCGCACTTATTGTTAAGCTGTAATAAAATATAGCCAGAACAAATCACAAAAGAAATTAACCTCCAATAGGTGGCTAAAATTTTGAGAATTTTTCTTTAATCTTGGCCTCAAAATTAAATGGGAACATATTAAATGATCAAACAATCAAATTCCTGATATATTATCTAGACATATTAAGCTACTTGAACAGAATTAATTCTTGTTGATTTCTTGTAGGAAAGCAGCAGGTTTCAAGATGCCTTCAAAGGCCCAGGGCATCCGTCCCACTCTCCACCAACAGGAAAAACTCCAATTTGGAACATCTCTTCTTCTAGTATATACAAATCAATCTGGAAATTATGCTGACAAAAGAAGACAACTTCTTGGAAAAGAAGAACTTTGTCATGTGGAAAATTTATGGAGACTTCCAACATCACACAATGAGTCTCGTAAAAAGATTCATGTGGTGAACTCTTTGTTTTGTATTTCCTATCCTTAAGGAAATCAGGTAAAATTCCAACAAGAACAAAGACTGATCAGGAGACTCCAACATGCTTTGTTCTTTTTAATGGACCAAAGTATGGAATCTATGCAATCATGGATGAAATCCAAGATATAACTAAAGATTTTCCAAAATTCTGTGGAACACCTTCAATCAAAGGATTTAATTCTTTCTTTGATGCAGAAAAGGCAATAAAAAGGGTTTTTGAAAAAGATAAAATCCTTATTTCGCCAAACATGCAATGTATTCCTCCTAGTAGGATTACAAGCCAATCTTTTGCCCAAATTGCAACAACCTCAGGAACTAAAACAGAAAAGAATGGTTTTATCCCTGAGCTCTCCTATTATCTCGACCTAATAGGAAATCAACATGAAAAGGTTTTCAACATCTTGCAACAATTTTTGACTTGCATTTCAAAACAAGAAATTAAATATGACTGGATAAATACGAACTGGTGTTATTATGTCAATCATTTCTTAAGCTGTAAAAGGGTTTATCCTGATTGTAAGGATAAAATTTGTGCAATCCTTTCAAACACTGATATCTCAAAACCATTTTGCAGATGTCAACTGGTTTTTCCGTGTCTTATTTGTCAAATCAATTTTGATAAATTTGAGGTTAACCATTTTCAAGGCTTAAAAATTATGCCACAGACTCTACTTGACATTGGTTTTGTTGCCTCATTGCACATGACAAAACTAAACAAGATAAAAGTTCAACCGCCACTACAAAATGTCATCAATTATCTCTTTGCTGATTTTGGTGATAGTCTGGCAATTGAAGTTGATTCTTCACTACCTTCTTGGAAAACACATTTTAATCCTGCAAGAAAAATCTGCAGAATTTACAGTTAACATTCAGATCCACATATCTTCTCTGCCTTCAACAAAAATGAAGATATACCTCATGATCTTAGTATCATAAAGAACTCTTCTACTCTGCTTAACCCAATCAGAATGGTTAATGCTAAATCTCATGGTTCAGACTAGTACTGAAACCCAATGAAACCAGAGTATGATAACATGTTTCTAGTAGCAAAAGTCTATTGCTCTACAAAAGCTAAAACATTCTTTCAACCTTTCAAGATTTTGGGCTTGGATGAAACAGCTTCTAAAGGATTTAGAAGATTAATAGAAAGAAAGAGCGCACCATGGCTATTGAAGAATTATTCGATGCGTAGTAGTGGAGGACCATTGGATCCTTACAAAAGCTCAGCATGTTCACAAGGAAAAGAAGAAGATGATGCCGACAGCATTGACAGCTTCAATCCAATGCGTGATCATCCAAAAGAAGAAAAGGACGAATGAGCTGACACTTCTTTTTAACAAATTCAACACTGCGTGAAGAAAAAGCAGAAAGCTGGATCCAAAGAATCTCTTTTTCTGCCTCAAAATTCAACAAAAACAGCTAACATGTACTGTGCATGTCACCTTCAAGCACTGTCCAAATACTGTACATATACTATTTAGCACTATTCAACAATGTTTAACGCTGTTTTGCACTGTGCACTTTAGAAAAATCAGACGTTTTACTGTGCACCTTTTTTACTTTCTCTGTACAAATTCAGAAACGCATAATGTTTTTGAATTATTGCCCTTTTCCAGATGTATTAGCGCAAAAATCCAGTAATTGTAATCCTCTCCTTGGTCTATAAAAGGATACGGCTTCAACATTTTGCGGCATGTATCAGAAAAACACAAAACTTGCATACATTGTAAAATATTCTAAGAAATAAAAATTCCTTTTTTAACACATGCTGTCTTTTATTTTCTATCAATGGCCAAGCCTACCATACAAGCCTAAATCAAACAAAACACTATAAGTAGATAACAAACAACGCAGGAAAGAAGCTACGAGAAAACAACGAAGAGGTATGTTTTTAACCGCCTAAGATTTTATCAGAGTGTCATGCAAACTGGAAGTATGAACTATGAGTAAACTAGCAACATTGCTGAGTCAGGTTGATATTGGGGAAAATAGAAAGTATGGGCAGTTGCGTAAGTCCTCAGGAGAAGGCAGAAATAAGTCCCAGAAATCACTCAAAAGTATCCAATGCTTCGAGCAGTTCCCTGAACATGTGTATGAGGGTTTCCACATAGTTCTATCCTGCTAGTTCTCCATGGTAGGATTTTATGTTGTTTGCTTCCTATTCCTTTGTTATTGTTGCTTTACTTCTGCATTAACTTATTTGATGTTTATAGTGTTTAACTTTTAAATGAAAAAATTTTTCAAAACACAGTTTGGTTACAATTACCACAGTTATAACTACCACGACTCAAATTCTGTAGCTGAAACATCTGACTACTCTAGTAATCACTCTGATAATAAAACACCAAATTCCGCAATTGAAACAAACTCTGATATTATTGCTTGTACCCATTCAAGGCATAAGAACTATAATATTTATGAACATCATATGATGACCCTCTATGCTTTCCTTAAGCACATGAAACATCCAGCACACAATGATAATCTTGTTAAGCTTGGACTGTTAGACAAGGTTATAACAATGGATCTCAAACAATATAGTGATGGTATTACTTGGGATCAGAACATTTGGGTAGTTCCTCATGAACACACAGCATCATTAGGAATGATAGATCCTAATGAATACTTTGAAGATACCAACCTGAATCCTATTTCTCCCAAGGAGATTTGGATTCTTGGACAATTTTCAGACTCATACAGGTGTATGATGCCATATCACCTACAGAGCTCTGTAAGCCATGGTCAATTCCTTTATGGGAAAGAGTTACCATGAGACGCTACTTTGATTGCAACAAAAATCTCTTTCTAAGATTAAGTAGTATGCCACCTTACTACGCATTCTTTAAACCCAGAGATATTCAAACATTCTCACAAAATCCCTTGGAACCCTTGAAAAAGGAAGACCTTAGTGGAACATGGGACCAAAGGCCTTCCTTTAGCCCAATACTATGTTCTGCCCTCCAAGAAAGAACAGGCAACCCTATGGTACATCATATCATAAGATGCTCCTTACCAGAATGGTACAAAGAACCACCATCTGCTAATCCTATCAAGAATAGGAAAATTAGGGATCCATACTGGTTGCCGCCCTATAATCCTCAGCCTCAAGACCATGAAGCCTCTGGCAGTAGGCAAATGGATCTGGAGCAGGTCGCAGGCTACCCTCTACCACCCTGCCTGGTGATTAACCCCCCCGGTGACAATATGGTATCAGAGCATATAAACGATTTTTCTGGTAACCTATTGGAACAAAATGCAACTTATGGTCATAATAATGATCCATATGCAAATGATAATTTTTGAATCGGTTTTAATTAAAAAGATTCATCTGATGCTAAACACAATTATAATGGCCTTGATCATTATAATGATTTCGAACATTTTGATCCAAATTCAATAGTTTTTGTAACTTGGGAAAATGATTCAAACCCTGAAACTTCTTATCATAGCAATAGCCAGATGCTACGATATAGATCCCAACACAAATTTGATGAGTCTGCTTCCTATGATATTATGGAACAAGAAAACAATCAAAATTCCACTAGTTCTCAAGAGTACCAAAGTGCTCCTGAAGACTTTTAAGAATTTTCAATATCTTTCACGAGCAAAAGAATTGATTGTCTAGAATTGGAACAAGATACTTCTGAGAGGAAGAATATCACTATTGTCAAAAGACTTTCACGGAACGTAGATTATGTGAAAGAATCTAACAATATTCTCCAGAAAGCACTCACAAACTTCCTCGATAAACAAGAAAATTTGTTGAACATTTTATGTGGAATAAAAATAACTAAATTATCTTCTAAAGAAGGTATGAAGTTATTAAGTAAAACAATTTCTGATAATAGTTCTTTAGAAATTATTAGTAAAACAAATGAGTTATTGTAGGATGTCAATAGACAAATTATTGACAACAAATTGCACTTAAACACGGAGATCATAAAACTAAATGATATGGTTAAGGAATTAACAACTTCATTCAATGACCTCAAAAGACATGTAGAGAGTTTTTGATGAGCTATCAAAACAAACATCTCTTTGATGCTAAGAGATTCGTAGATTCTCTCTATAAAGCTCAAGGCAAACTGGATATTTCTTGAATGACTTTAGCATGAAGAGAGACGAAGCTCAAATTGCACAGAATAATCTTATCATAGCATTACTTGTAAAAATGTACGAAAGATTAGACAAATTGGAAAAAAATGTTTCCACAATGATGAAAGATAAGCTAAAAGCTGTTCCTTCAATTGATGAAATTGAACAAGCCTTTAGCAAAATTACTGTTATACATTCTTCAGAGAAGAAACCTCTTAAGAAGAGTACAACATTTTTCACTTTCAATTCTGAAACTCCTAAAAAACCTATTCCATGAATAGACAACCTTTTACTGGAACTTCAAGGAGATTAGCTTCCACATCTACTCCAACTTTAAATAATAGATCTTTGCTAACGAATTGTTAGTAGAAGAGAAAGAGATCCTGTTATTTTAGAACAAATTGCTGATTTGGAAAGATCAACAAATATCTTTTCAAATAATGAATTGCAACTTATGAACCCTTCAACCCTTTACCAAAAAGGATTATTGGGAACTCAAACTGGTCTATATCATCATACAAGGGAAGAAATACCTGCTGCCCCAACAGGAACTCAAGTAGCTCTTATTTGATGAATAACACCTCTGCCAAAGAATTACTGAGACGAGGTCATAATATAATTCATTTTGGACTACTTCTCATTGGATTTAAAGTTCTAGCATGAAAAGGACTTGGATCTAAAGCACTTGTTGCACTTCTTGACACACAATCTCCTCACATGGAACAAGCCAATTTGGGAATCACTGAAATTGATCTCAACAATAACATTGGCATAGCATATATTGCACCTGATAAATTCTTAAAAACAATTCCAGAATTTATTCAGCACGTCAAACTTGCCATCCAAACCAAAGGTTTTGATGCTTGGATTAGTAGCAATCTGGTTATTAGATTTCATTTCATAGGAAAAACTATGAATAATACTAGCACTAGATGCAGGCTAGAATCTTCTAGTGGAAGATTTTTGGCACCATTAATTACTCCTTCAACATTTCATGTAATTCAAAATCTTTCAGATTCTCAAACAATTCAAAATCTAAAGCCAAGAGATGCACTAACCTATGTCGATGGATCAGGAAATCTATCAATTAGATTTAGAGATTATCACAATGATAGAAATTCTCTTTCAGATGGTGAAACAAAAACTGAAACCTCTAACAATTAGATATCATCAGAGATATTCAACAAAAGGATTAGGATCTATATTAGAACCTAATACCATAACCATTGATATTATTCAACGTATAAGAACTTGTGGTATTCTTGCAAATCCTAGTACATCTTCTATTCCTTCTAAGGAAGAAAATAGTAAGAACAACTGTTCAGATGATGGTATCACTATAAGTGAACTCATCAATTCACTCCTCAAATTATTTCAACTTCTCCAGTTACAGAGATAATCCCACAAACTGCTCTTGTGGAACGATTTTTAAATGACAGTAAATCTGTTATTTCTAACACTTTATCATCTAAAACAAGTCATCATGGTTTTATGGCTGTTTTATGCCTAAAACTGAACCTGACACAATGGCTTATTCTTTTGGACATCCCCCTAGAATAAATGTCACTCCATATGATAATGAAAGAAAAGATTTGTATCCTACAAGAAAACGGAAACCCCCCATATCCAAACTTTTACTTTTCAAATGCAATCCTAAATCTTGCTGGAATACATCCTCAAGATTGGAACACCTATTTGGAACAATGGACTGGTGTAGTCTATAGAGACTATCAATCCAACCCTAGCCATGTTGCTGACGGTGAAACAATGGTCCAACTAGCTGAAAACTACTAAGGAGATGTTGTTAGAGCCATTTGGAAAGCTTATAAAACAAACATTCCTCATAAGCTTGCTAACCTTGTTGCTCAAGGAAACAACGTTAACAATTTCACATATTTGATTCATAGAATCCTTACTTTAGGAGATGTGAATATAGGTCTTGTTTTTAGACAAACAAAGGCTATGAGAGATCTTGAAGAACTTCAACTTAGAAATTGGGTATGAGTTATCCATTTCTACAAGATTTCTTTGCTCTCACTGCTATCTCAGGCAATTATTTTGCCCAGGAGCTTGGCACTAGGTTATTTACCAAACTTCCTGGTGATTTAGGAAAGGAAATAACTGAAGCCTGGACTAAATATGATTGGACAAACTTGTCTCCTGAATATAATAATTTGGGAGCAAGAATTAACTTTATTATTTCTAAACTTAAGAAAGGCTATACTTATATCAAGATATAGAAAGATCTTAAGAGAAATAATATGGGATTTTGTAGCCAGATCTACACTCCTCAACAATATGAGGCACCACTTAGGCAAGACCAAACCTGAGAAAAAGGTTAAGGAATCTGACCCTAAGAAGAGCAAATCTTACTATTTGAGGAAGTCTAAGACTAAACCTCCTTATTTTTAACAAAGATAAGCATGTCAGAAAACATAACACAAGTAAGGTTTACAGGGAAAATCTCACTTGCTTTGCATGTAAACAGCCTGGACATCTAAAGATCAGATCGGATTAGTATCACCATTCGCCAGCCAGGAAGTCAGTCAACAACACCTAGTCCCATGACCCACCTAACCTTCAATCAATTTTGAACACTAAAATCCATACTCTCTCTTCGTTGCTCATGCACGGCCGATGGCGTATAGGCTTATAGCTTGCTTTCTATCTGTTAAATCATGATTTAATTATTGACGTTACTTTTTGTTACGATATGACTTATGGCCTATGGGCTTATGGCTTTTTCTTTCTATCTATTAAACCGTGATTTAACTTGGTTGATAGTTGATACTTAATATCGATTTAACTTCATTTTATTATTACCATAGATTGTAGTGTAATGTATGATGTAAAAACTAAGTCATGCGATTAGAGTAGTGTAAGGTATGGTGTTAAAAAAAAAAAGGTTTCATGGATCAGTTGATAGATCGCAATCTTGATCCACTCCTATCTTTGATCCACTCCGATCTGCAAGTCATGGATCCTGTAGCAGATCATAGTTATGTAAATCTTTCATAGAGTAAAATGGATCAGTGCCAATTCATCCCAATCTGATCCATTGCCATCCCATATAGTATTCTTTTAATTTATTAGGTATAAATTTTATAATTGTACTTATTGGCGATCCTACAAGGGAAGGAACTGATTTTATGTCATTTTTTATTTTTTCATTCCAGGGTGAAAGGAGTTTTCTATATAGTCTTTTTGTAATATCTACATCTAAAGTTATGCCTGTAGCACCTATTAGTCTTTTGAACTCTAATAAAAATGGCAGTATGTATTTCACATTGCTTATCCTTAAATTTTTTTTTATTCTCCTAATGCCTTATTTTGTTCATATGTATTATCTCTACTTGGATCATTTCCTATAATTAATTCTCTAATAAAGCTTGTAAAATTTCTTGGGTTATCTCCTACAGCCATTCTTCATCGTATTTATTCTAGTTTTACTCTTTTAGCCCTGAAGTATGTATCTAAAGCTGTCTTTCCTAAATAAGTTTCTATATATGCCCACATTTCTTCTACTGTCATTTGTATTGGAACATTATTATAAGCTCTTATTATTGAATTCTCTCATTTCCTAATTGTGCTGGGTCTATCTTGAGGTTTACAATTATTTAATTCTAAAATTAATCCTCTGTCACTTGCTATTGGCAAATTACACCTTTCTTCTACTTGTCTTTTACCTTTACTCTTTATTAGCAAAATGTATCGAACAATGTATCGAACTCCAAAACAAGCCACACCATATGCTCTTGTATATGGAGTTGGAGCTGTACTCCCTTTGGAATGTCAAATCCCGTCATTGATACTCGCTATCCAAGAAGGGCTAACAACAGATGAAAATGCCCGTCTTCATCTGCAAGGGTTGAAAGCGCTGGATGACAAGAGGCTCGAAGCTCAAATACAATTGGAATGCTACCAAGCTAGAATGGCCAAGTCCGTCAACAAGAAAGTGCGACCCAGGTCATTTCAAGTTGGAGATTTGGTGCTCTACGTAGGAAGACCAATCACCATCACAAGGAAAACCGGGGACAAATTGTAACCAAATTAGGATGGTCCCTATGCAGTGACTCAAGCATTCACCAATGGAGCATACAAGATTGTGGACAAGGATGGATTGTAGATCCGCCCTATCAATGGAAAATTCCTGAAGCGCTTTTATGCATAGAGTCCTTGCTCTGTTCTTCAAAAAAATATCTTGTACTGCTCATGGTCCGCAAGAAGATAAACTGTGAATGGCTCAAAATGAAAAAAAAAAGATCAAACTCATACGAGAAAAAAAAAGTCTTGTATTGAACTACGTCTGACTTGATCCCTTTCAAGGGTACGTAGGCAGGTTGGATAAAAAAATTAATTCAAGTTCGGCCACAAAATAAGAAAAAAAACCTTTGCTTTTCACTAATTTTGTTGGCGATAAAAAAAAAAGAGAAACAAACATGATTCACAATATGAAATAAAAAAAATCATATTATTGAATGTTGAAATGAAATTCTTACATCGAAGAAAAAAGAAGGGAAAATAACAAGTCAAGCACTGTCAATCAGGTGCAAAAAGCTATCTTCAAGTGCATTTCTTTCCTGATTAACAGTATGTAATGTAGAAACATCTATGACTTGAATTTGCTCCAACAAAAGTCTTGCAGTTCCAACTTTAGTTATCTTCTCAGTACGGGTTTGCAGTTCATCACGGAGCCTGTCAAGTTCAGAAGTCAGCTGGCTAATCTTCTCTTCCAAAAAATGTGACATCCCAATTCTTTTTATATTTCCATTCCACGTAATAGATTAAAAATATAAGGATCAAATTAAAGGTGCACACAAAAATTAGATTAAAAGGGAAACAAGAATTATGTTATTAAAAAAAAGAAGAAGAAGAAAATGCATGAAAATCAGGACTGCTCCAGAGAATTCGGTGAGCTCAAGTGAATGGATATATTATATATATATATATATATTATATCATAGAAGCAAACAAACAAAGCAAAACAAAGAAAGGAAAAGCAAGAAAAAGACGTCCCTGACTCTCTACCGAAATTGCGTGAAAAAAAAATTTGAGGAATCTTAAGAAGGAGAAAAAGAAAGGCAATACAAGGAGCAACCTAATAAGTGTTATTGGTCTTTAACCTTTGAACTTGTATAAATTTAAGAAAATAGGGTTTATGGAAAATTTTAAGGACATTTAATATTAGGTTATAATTTTATGTAATACATGTTTTAAAGGCATCAAATCATTACTTGATACTGAAAAATGAGATTCTTGATGTTATTTTAGGGATTTATGGTAGCCAAGATAAAGATGAAGTTTATATGGATGAAATTTTAGATAGAGTAAGTAAATTGAAATTTTTTTATAAGTTAGTGTTATGGTTACTATGGCTATTGAGAAAGTGGGTGCAGTTAAGGATGAATATAAGAAGTGAATGACTTAGGATTTAGTAGTAAATGTGCAAATTTATTTAGGACTAAGAACTAGTGTTTAAAGATTTAGAATTAGTTTTATTTTCTATTTTTAGTAGGCATTGAGACTTTAATGTGTGATGTCCCTACAATTTTTAAGGTAGAATAAAGTCTAGAATATTAATATAAATGGGGCAAACTATATGTTTAATCGGAAAGTGAAGAAATCTTAGAAAGTTTAATGAAATGGGAAATTTGGACTCCAAGGAAATTTCATATTTATGTACCTTAGTTAAGTAGAGAATTTTTACAAGTACATTAAGTTATAAAGAACATAAATGAAAAGAAAATGAGAAGATAATTGTAAATAGATTAAGTTATGTTTGATGGATGAAATAAGATAATAGATTATTGATTCTATTATCAATCTATGTTACAGGGGACATAAAAGAGGTTGTAAAAGTTTACCAACCAAATTAAATCACACATATAGCCAGTGAATAGAGATTCTTTTCTTCTTTTCTTTCTAAATGAAAATGTATATTATGCTTTGATTTCACAAAAATTCATAATGTTTCATGATGAATGTATTTCCATGAAATTTTTACGAAAGTTGATATTTCTTAGAAAAGTTCATGTGAATATTTGTATAAAATGATGCTTCACGATTTTAAAGAAATGTTTGAATTGAGACATGATTTATGATGTATGAAAAGCCCCCAATTTCTATCCAGTGTTATGATATGCCGCCTACGGGCGAAGGGGACTATATGGCTCAAGCTGACCAAATTGTATGCTGCCTACGGGCGAAGGGGCCTATGACTTAAGCTGACCAATTGAACACCACCCAGGCAAAGCGGCCTATGTGCTATCTATGGCTCAAACTATTCATTGCACCACCTAGGGCGAAGGGGTCATAAGGTACCTATAACCCAAGCTGGTGTCTACGCGCGTATGACTTGATATCATGATATGTGATGTTGGATACTCTTTTGGCATGAATTCTATGATGATCTTGAAATGAAGAGAGTTTCATAATGTTTCTATCGTTGCAACGATTTATAAATAAAGATGATTTACTTATGATTTGCTTGGATGAATATAATAGTGACAAAGATGGTCTTGTTTAAAAGTATGAAGGTTTCTTAATATTCCACTCACTGGGCGTTAATGTATGAAAGTTTCTTAATATTCCACTCACTGGGCGTTAATGCTCACGAAAATACTTTTCAATGTTTCTCCTTCTAGTTATTAACTGAAGTTTGAGCAACCTTTGGGATTCATTCTGCGGACGAGCATTTTGACAAGGTTGGCATGATCAACTAGAAATGTAACAAGGAAATGTGTTTTGATGTGGTTAAATACATTTTGATATATTGACATGCTTATGTATATTAAGAAGAAAAGAAGAAGGCTAATATACTTGTGAATGTATGTCTCTATGTAGAGTTTCTTATGTTATGATATATATATATATTTGACTTGGTGTGTTGTGGTGGTCGGTTGAGGTTTTAGATTGTGTTGGAGTTTGGGTTTGGTAAAATTCTTGTCATGCAGGGTGGTTTATTCATAAAATAGGGGAGATGCTGCCAAAATTTTTAAGGAATTTTAATAAGTCAACGAGCCTTGGCGGTGAATTCTAATTTCTAGTTAGAATTCATCGTCGGCGCACGTCACAATTCTAGTATATTAAAGATGCTAGGGGTGGGGCGCGTCAAAAAAAGAGCATGTCAGTTGCTCCACTTCCAATTGCACATCTAAGGTCTTCAATTGTTTGTCCTTATCTTCTGCAGTAGGATGTTTCATGGTCTCGCCCCTATAGAGAAGGTAAGTGTCAATTCTTATCAAGAATGCATCCAATTAATTCATCAAAGATGTTGGATCCATATGGAAGGAATCAGTAATCAAAGTCCGAACAGTCAGGTTGCTATCATCCCACCAAGTCCTGAGGTTGATAAAACCATGTTTAAGTGCTTTCTTGAACATTGTCTGAAGTCAGCTGTGTAATGCCCCCTTCAAAACATCTTGAAGAAAGCGAGATCCTTGAGTCATAGTTGGAAGAGGTCTAGAAATAACTGAGTAGATTGGGGCCAGTTTTTGTGCATCTATAGTCGCAGGAGACACAACATCTTCAAAGGCATGTTGTTTATGGCTTCTTGAAGAATTTCAGGTGTGTTAACCTTTAAAAGTGCAGAGGTTACTTCAACGTCCTCATCAATAATTCCTTCAACTAAATTTTGATTAGATGCTATAACTCCTCCACCAATGCTGCTGAGGTATTTGCTAGGAAGGTCTCTGCAACTAATAAATTCTTCAATACCTTCAAGAGCATCAATCACCTTATCAGTATGATTGGGTAAAGGTGAAAATCCTTTAGAAATTGGAGGAAAGTCTACAAAAAAAAAAGAAAGAAAAAATGATAAGAATGAAGTTTTTTGGAAAAAAAGACATACCTTGATTTCGCAATCGAGGAGACATAGCCAAGTATTCATTGTCAATATTGATTCTAACTCTCGAGACTGTTGGATCAGCACCATTGTGCACAAGAAGCTTTTGACTTTCCCTTGAAATGGGATCCTAAAGTCAAAAGGTGGAAGATTAAAAAAGATGCCAAAAAAAAAAGATAAAAAGATATGTTAAATAAAATTTTTTACCTGATCTAGAGCAGTTTCAGTATTCTCAATAATTGTTGTGGATACATATTTGATGTGCTCAAAAGGTGATGCCAATATTGAGGGAGGATGAAAAACTTTAAGTTTCTTTCCACCTCTAATGCTGGAATACTAAGATCTCTTTTTTGAGGAAATTCTTGAGAAGTCACAACCAACTGCTTTGACACTAGCATTTTCTTCTTGCTGGATGCAACGAGTCAAAGTCAAAACCCTCACTTGATGCTAAAATCTGAACTGAAATACTCTAGAAGCTTGGCAAGACTTTAGCTTTCCACCAATTCATGTACTATGTATCAACATGGAGCTGTGTATATTTTTCATACATTGGTATATGGAATAAAGAACCGCTCCTTATTCAGGTTAATAATAACCAAACTCAATATAGTTGATGGCATTGCTTGAAATACCTATGCTGATTGGAGATCCTGAAAGTCTTTATCTAAAACCTTATTGTCTTGAAAACCTATGAGGACTGTAAGCTTCTAAAATGTAGGAAGACCTTCTATGGCAAGAAAGGAATCCAGGTAGAATGTTTATCACAAATGTTGCGTCCCTGAATTTCAAACTTCCATCCTTGTGCGTGCTATTAGAAGGAGGCGGTTCGATTGGACTCTAACAAAAATCATTGGAATTCATTGATCCACGAATAATACCCCTACAATCGGCTATCCCAAGTTCCCAAGGCAAGATAGCATTCAACGTCCCTGCAAAGTTTGTAACAGTCAGGCGGTTTATGCTGTTACTAACTAAATCATAAATCCCATGCCAAGTATTTTGCGATCCAAGCATAAAGAAAATGTCTTGGAAAGGACTGAGGAATCTGGGCAAGGTCTGAACTAGGTGAACAGTTAGAAATCAGTGTATATCCTCTGTAGATGCTTGCCAAAATTGGAGAAACAAGGCCGTAATTGGCTCCAGTGTCCATTTTAGAAGCCACTTTGAAAGTCTCTACTCTAATACAATCTTCTCCGGAAGGTAGAATAAACTGACAAAGCCAAAGGTACAAATAAGCAGCTACTTCACACTCATCCTCTTCTTTAACAGATAAAGCAAACGGTAAGTCATCCCAATGGCTCGAATCGTTACAAGAAATATTCTTTGGCTTGTCAATAGGGATGGGTCTCACTATTTTTTGCTTAATATTTGGCTAGAAGTTCATCACTTCTTTATAAGCCTTCAACTTGCGAGGATCTCTAGCAAAATTCTTATGGTAAAACCAAAAATTAATCTAATCTTCATA
This sequence comes from Nyctanthes arbor-tristis, assembly GCA_963692815.1. Lineage (NCBI taxonomy): Eukaryota > Viridiplantae > Streptophyta > Magnoliopsida > Lamiales > Oleaceae > Nyctanthes > Nyctanthes arbor-tristis. The sequence continues at coordinate 4,716 of CAVNYN010282336.1, read as the reverse complement.
GCTGATGCGATCATATCCTTTCTCATTTGCAAGCTTGAAGAAAACACCAAACAAATGTGTGCAAGATTTCGGAAGCAGATTCGTCAAATCTAAAGAGTTGAGGACAGCTTCCTCGTAGTAGTCTCCCAAAATGGATAGGGCAGTGATGTCTCAGATGTCCTAAAGAGAAATACCCAGCTCACGGCAACTAGTCACAAATGCATTAGTTGTTGGACACCAAGCTTCACAAAGGGCGACGAAAGCAAAGTCTAGACGATCGTAGTCTAGAGCAGCAACCCCAACTGCATAACCTAAATCCCGCTTTTTCCTCTACTGAAGAAGTTTATGAACCCTGAGAGACCACTCTCAAAATTTTGCCAAATAAGGGATGTTTTCATGCCCAAATAGGTCTTCACCCCATCGAATTTCCCTATTGCCAATTCGTTCTGAAACCATTGCTTTGGAGATAAATTCCGTGCTTCGGGAATGATGAGGCAGAAGGCATAAATATGGATGTTGATATAAATCTTCACGATGTGCACTGAGAGCAGTCAAGTGCAATTTGGGCAAGCAATTTTTGGCAATGGAAGGTGAAGGGTGTGTCATTGTGTCATCAGCGCAAAGTTTAAGTACATCATGCCGTTCAAATCCTTCAAAGCAAAGGTAAGTTCTATTTTCAATTTTAATTTCATAAATTCCATTCAAGTCCAAGTCTTGATTCTTTTTAGAATTTGATTTTGCAATTCCTGCAAATAAAGAACAAGAAGAGGAGGAAAATTAGAAGATTAATAAACCAACACAAATCAAAATTAAACAAATGGCATGGAATGTGAAGACTTATTAAACTTAAGAAATTAAAAAAAAAAAGAAACCAAAAAAAAAACGAAGCCAGAAAGAAAAAAAAAACAAAAGAAAAAGGAAAGTCAAACAAATTTTATGGATGTGGAAATCAGGAACCCATTTTGATGCAAAAAAAATAATTACACATGAAGCTTTGCACAAAAAAAAAAAGAAAAAAGAAAAAGGAAAGGAAGAGAAATTAGAACTTTGTTTTCAAAAAGAAAAAAAAAAGTTTTGCACGTGAATAAAAAAAACAAAATTACGTCAAAACTTCTTGCAAAAGAAGAAAGAACAAAAATTTGCAAAACTTTTACACTTGAAATTTTTCCAAATCCATGAACTTTAATTGTCCACGTCAAGTGTACTGGACAAAAGTTTAATTTTGCCCTTAACACAAGATACATTGGATAAAAAGTCAATACTTCAAGTCCTTAATGAAAGATGTGTTAGTCTAGAACCTCGGTCCTTAACAGCAAATGTATTGGACGTAAACAAGTCCTTAACATAAGGTGTGTTTGACCTCAAACTGTTCTAAGCCTTTAACATCAGAGGTGTACAAATTTTGAAAATTTCAAAAGACCTCATCCTTAACATAATATGTACCTCGCGTGAAAATGCTTTCCAATCATAAAATGTATTAGACCTTAAACCAACCCTTACTTTTGACATAAGATGTATTGGATCGACGATTTTTACTTTGACCCTTAATATAATACATTGTAAAGGGTTAATTATTGGTATTTAAGTGCATAAAATTGAAATCTCCAAAGAAAGGAAAGAATAGATTGAAATAAATAAATATAAAAAAACTGTGGAATGATGTTCTCGAGACAATTGGTTTCCGACAATTCAAACTCTTCGAGCAACTAAACTTTAAAAATTAAAACACAATCTTTTCTCTAGCGTGAACAGCCAAGTCTTCAAAAATCACAAGCAAATCGCAAATTATTGTATTTTGCTAACATGCATGGCAAAGTTGATGTTTGGGAATTGTGACTCCACCTTTTCTAGTTGTATGTTCGTGATGTTCCCTTTGCTGCAGAAAGAAATTGTGCATGATTTACCCTTACATGACTCTTATTTATAATTATGTTTTAGGGTTAGACGTGTGCAACCAAAATAAATAAGGAATTTCTTGGGAAACTAGCAAGAAAATTAAAGAAAGTCTTGGAACAAAAGAAAAAACATTAATGAGGAAAACAAGGAAAAAAAAATAACTAAATTGCCTTATTTGGTATTTCTTAGTTTCTTGTTTTTTAAATTTTTCTCATGATTAATCGGCTTGACTTCTAAATTCATTTCTTGTCATAGGATATCCCATCTAAACAAAATTTTTCTAAATTAAAGTTTTCAAGATTTATCTATTTATTTATTTTCATAATAAACTGATAAATCCTGAGGGGCCATTTGCAGACATAAAAATTTTTTACAGATTTATTTTATAAATTGGGTCGATGTCAAATTAATTAGCCCACTTAAACATTTTAAACCCATAAGTCTTGTTTAAATTTAAAAAAACCCATTAATTCATAGGAGGCCTGTTTTACTCTAAAAAGTCCATCCTATGTTCAAAGTTCAGCCCACAGTCCGTCCTACTTTTTCTTGAAATCCTAAGTTTTCCCTATAAATATGGGTCTTCAGTTTATTGAAAATCACAAATCACAGGTGCACAAAAACCCTGAAGGCCCAGAGACATCGAAACTCTCCCAAAATCAAGTCAAAACTGCCAGAGCACAAAAACCCTGCAGTTAAATAAGTCAAGGCAAAGCATAAAGATCAAAATCTTCTACACATCAAACACAAGCCGAATCCAAGTCCAGAAATCTAAGTTCTTCGAAGATTCAAAAAAGTTCGAGCCTTCAACAATTCAAGTTCAAATTTCAAAGTTTAGGATTCAAGCCACGTGACCCCTGCTTTAACAGTTCGATCGTTAATCAGAGGACTATCAAAGGGGTTTTCATTTATTTGTAAAATCTCTTACATTGAATTTGTAACAATTTGCTGTTCTGATTAATACACATAATTGTTCTACACTTTCAACTTTTTTTTTTTTTGGGGGGGAGGCATTCATTATGTATAAATCCACTAAGTTCTTTTAACTTTTATTATTATTATTATTATTATTATTATTATTTACTACTACTACTATTATTATTAGTGTTTCCCGAATTTAAGCTTTCTAATTTCTTAACTATATTATCTAGTTCTTCGTTAGCTATCTCAACAGTCTTATTCTTTTCTAGAGTCGTTATGCTACTTTCAAGGGTATTAAAATCTTCAATCTTTCGATTTAATGTTTTTACTACTCTAATATATTTTTCTATAGAATCTTTTATTTCTACGTCGTTCTTTTCTAATGGCTGTCTCAATAGTTTACTGTTTTGATCTTTTATATATTCTAAGTTTTCTTCAATTTGTTTGACTATCTTTGAATTTTTAATTACTTCTTCTTGTAGAGTTTCTAACTTTTTATTTTCTAGTAAAAGGTTCTTTTACAAATTACCTCCTAATGATATTATTAAGTCAATTAGACTATTAAGTCATCTGTCTTGAGAATGTAAAAGGTGTTTATAATTTTTATTAAAGTTACAAAGGAACCTGATTCAAATGTATCTTTTCGCTTAAATTTATCAACTATTTCTGGAGCCAAGTATTCTATATTTTTCATTAACTGGCTACATACAAAATGACTAATTTCTAGGCTCTGATACCTGTGTACATGCAAAATGGCTAATTTCTAGGCTCTGATACCATTTATGAGAGCTAGTGCAAACAAAGAAATCGTGCAAGCAAATAAAATGTGAAAATTTTAGAAACATGCAAACAATGAAAAAGCTTTTATATAGTGCAAGGAAATGCACCTACTATGCAAATCAATTTCTTACAAAATTAGGGAGTGGTCCTTGTATGAAAACTATCAAAAACAAGTACAAAACATGGACTAGATTTGAATTATTTCTACAACTACAATAGGGTTATATTAGAGTAATAATTCTTTAAAAATTTCTAGAATTAAATCGACTAGGTCTTCTAAAATTTCTAAACCTATTTCTATTTGAGTTACTATTTTTAAATTATTTCTAAGAATAAGCTACAAATTTAAGAATAAGCTAAAATAAAGTCTTTACCAAACAAAGTCTAATCTTTAAACTTACAAAGTTTCTAGCTTTTTTTTAATAAATACGTTCCATGGTCTTTAATCAAGAAGCCCAGACACTGAGAAATAACTTTCTCAATGATTTGCTTCCTGACTTGTTAAGAGGAGTCATCTCTATTGCTATCAATTATTTTTCAAATTATAATTGCAAGCATGAACAAAATATAAGTGATTTATCAATATAAAACTTATGGGCTTTTTAGAAAAATTCATCCTTCAGCATACTAACTTTTTACAATAATCGTGAATGAACATAAGAATATTATCAACATTTCCTTTAACCTTCTGAGTAAGGGTTGAGACCATTGGTGGATCCAATGGAGCCCGTGCCGGCCCGAAATTGTTTTTATAATTTAAATAGGGAAATATTTTTTTTATATGCCTTTGGTGGAATTGAATTTTTTCCATTCCAGCCCGTGACGAAAAAAATTTCTAGATCCACCACTGGTTGAGACTCTAAACTTAAAAGCGCTTTCATCATGCTTAAAATTAGGCAAAAACAACTGCATCAAAAGATAGCCTTTTTAACTCAGAGGATTGCTTCATCTGTATTGGAAGAGGTTTTCTTGTCTTTCATTCTAGGCATGAAGTCTGTCTTTAATGTTTCTAAGGCAAGGCAATCAATATAGTCTTTTGATTATTTTCTGTTTCGTGGAAATTTACTTTATCTGCTAAGGGTCCACCACGCTTCACTAGCCTTGGGAATATTGAAGACATACTTCATACCTAGAATGGAAGAC
>CAVNYN010282334.1:0-10869 GCA_963692815.1 Nyctanthes arbor-tristis | reverse complement strand
GGCCCCCCCCCCCCACAAAAAAAAAAAAAAAAAGAAAGAGTTTGTCCACACTGCGTATTGTAATAAATTCTTTTTGGCCGTGGATTTTGAACATAGGGTAGGGAGGAAGAAATAGGATGAAGGAAAAAAACCTTTTTAATGTGGTAAGACACATGGACAAGGGCATTGTTATGTCATCTCGAAAAGGTGACTTCCCTACTTCTCCATTTCACATAAGCATAAAATTTACATAAAGTATCTGTTTTCGGCATATAATATATGCTTTTAAGTAGCTTATGAAATACTTCAACTGTGGTGCATCTGATCTGGAATTTTATTAACTTTTAGAAAAACTAGCTGATCCAAACAAAGCCGGCTTACTAAAACGGGGACTTGACTATGTTACATCCAAACATTGTCACATGTCGTTGAACAAGAATAATAGTCGTTACTAAATCCTTTAACTTAGTTTTGGAATTCGAATATCCATCTCCATCCTTGTATAGAAGATTCATGACACGTGCAAAATTTACTACCCGCCCAAGAATCGCCAGTGGTACAGCAGTTGGCTCAAGGCATTCCTCATTTATATCTTTTCATGCATTCACAGTTTGTTTATCAAATACAAAATATGTCTTTTCCTTTGAGACCCTTTCTGGTTCATGTAGCATTCAACAGCTGTTATTTTCTCTTCAAACTGCACCCAAATAAGGAACAGGTACGACACATTTTAAATTTTAACTATTAATAATCTTAAGCAAATTAAACCGTTTTAATGGAGTGATCAAACTTAATTCTCACCTCTTGTCCTATCATGACGTCCATTAGTCTACAGATTATTGACGAAGCACGTACAAGTAAGGGATCACTTGAAATCCAGTCAAGCGCTTCTTTGGTAACCACAATTGATAACATTCTGTAACCTCAAGTTACAAGTTCGACTTTCATGTACTCTTGTAGTGTCGGAATGAATAGTTCTCACTTCCATTTTGCCTCTTTGAAATAGCCTTCAGCTAAATATCTTGTCTACAATTATAAAATTTGTTAGATATTTTAGGGCTTAGGCTATATTCCTGGTTATAAGGCTGATCTTTTAAAATGGACTCAAAGATGTATGACATAACTAGAGCTCAATATGCTTCAACAAGCAATATAATTGATCCAAATAAGTTGAGCACACAAATTATAAGATTGGTTTCTTTCAAAAAATTATCACCAAATGGGAAATCATATAAAAACTGGCTTTTTAAATGGGCTAGGCCCCTGCATGGCATAAATCTTGACACGCTACATCAACCTTGCAAACTAACGTGGTGTGTTGTCAATTAATATGATGTATTTAAGTGCACACCATGTGTCTGATTTATATCATTTCCATTGTTTACGCCCCCGGTCGTCATTATGTGTTGAAAAATTCTTTCCAAAAACCGTGGAAAACTTTTATTCCTAGTGATCAGGAAATTGCCAACGAGAAAAATTCGACAGTTCAACTGTTTGGCAAATTGAGTACAAATTTCCTGTCAAAAAAATACACTATCCAACCAATTGCGATACAAAATGAATAATTGTCCAACACAATTTGTCAGGCTTTTTGTCTACTATTTTGTCTATAAATAGAATTATTCATGCCAAAGAGTACTTGTATTTTTTTTCTTTTTGTTTTTTTATTAAATTAATTGGTTTGTCCGTAGAATAAAATGCTAGCTCATTATCACTTGTGTTGGTGGTCGGACCGGCCTATTTTGCAATGAGGCAATCTAGCACTGAATATAGCATGTCGCAGAAGAGGATATTTAGGGAAAATTTCGAGGTAGGATTTGTGGTTGCAAACGGGAGGACTTCGACCATGGATAATAATTTGCAAGATTAATAATGGTGGTGGATGACGAAATTTGTCTCAAATTGGTGGTATTTCTCTAATAAAGTCAAAATCTAGTGACTGTCTAAATTATAATTCTCTACTACATTATTGAAAAATAGTAGCCATCACGTCTGAAACAACAACTCAATTGTATTATTGATTATTGAAAATAAAAACACTTACAGTGTGTGAAAGATGAGATGAGATTGTCATTGGTCTCAACGTTGTCAATTCAACAGTTTTAAGAGCAAGTGCATATTACTTCCTAAAATCAAACATACAGTACGGTACGTAAGCCACGATAAAATGGAACTCATTGTCAATCTTATCAAACACAAATAATACAAAGCCAACGGACGAAATAATAAGTGATGATTGCTTTTAACCATTTATTTAGAAACCCTTTAATTTAAGAGGGTTACAATTTGAAAAGTCTACACATGCATGCATGCTAGCCACAAGTAGATAATGTCCTGGCTTCACGTTCAAAGGGTAATTGGTGTAAAAGGTCCCCACCTTTAGATATCATTATGCAAATAGTCCCTACCTTTGTTTTTTTGGGGCAATGTCACCCTCACTAGCTTCACATTTCTTTTGCATAATTCATCCTTAATTCCATTTGTATTTAATTTCCTCTATTATCATAAGGGTATTTTTATCCATTCGCGGTAAAGTTTTTCACAATCAAAGTTCTAAATTAATTAGAAAAGTAGTTATTTTTTATTCATTCAATAATGTAATTTATTTTAATGACTAATTAGCGCTATCTAACCTTAACCTATCACATTATTGTGCAATACATAACCCTAACATTTGAAATTTGACAATTTTAACCTCAAATCTCATCTCTTTGGTGCAATCTAACCTTTTTAACTTAACAATCAACTATATATAATACTCTTAAATTTTAATTGTACTAAAAATCATAAATTAAGAATTAGATAAATAATTAAAAAAACATAATTTGATTATATCTTAAAAAAAATCAACCAATGAGAATTTAAGGATGTGTTGGACTGATATGCTTCACAATCTGGCAAATGCATATGGGATGGACTGAATCAATGTGTTAGTCAGGCGATGGAAATCAAATTTTTGATCGGTCTATCGATCTATTCGATCTATTGATCATTATATTTTTTTCATTTAATAAGTTTTTTTCTCATTTATTCTGTATTTTTCATTACTTTTAATTAAATAGTTGTTGTGATGGATCAAGACAGGCACTTTTCGACTATCGTACCCTGCGGGATTGCGGATCATAAAGATACTTCTCCATTCATGCGGGTCTCCATCAAGATCATGGAAAATCGGACTTTTTTTGCCATTATTACATTAGATGTGTATTGATTGTGTTTCTGTAAACTTAATACAAGCCCGCCTGAATGAAGAAGTATTATTATGAACTGCAATCCATTGGAGTGTGATAGATTAGGAGTGCCTACTGCAATGACTATTCAATTAAAAATAATAAAAATGTAAAATAAATGAGAAAAAAATTTAAAAATGAAAAAAATATAAAAATAAAATATGGATAAAAAATTCAATCCCATATCATCCTACCTACACATTGATGCAGTCCACCTGGTATTGCTTAAGCGGACCATGAAGCGGATCAATACAACTCACTGTCATCCCTAAATTCTCATTAATTAATTTTTTTTTTCAAATATAGCCAAGATATGTTTTTATTTTTTTATCTATTTCTTATTTATTAATTTTTAGTTCATTTAAATTTTAAGGGTATTATAGTCTTTTCAAATTAAAAAGGTTAGATTGCACAAAACGGTGAGATTTTAGGTTTGAATTATCAAGTTTCAAATGTTCAAGTTAGATTGCACAATAATGTAAAAGGCTAGGATTAGATAGCACCAATTAGCCTTAAATTTATTACTTAAGAGATGTTACCATATCAAGTTTTTTTTTTTTAAATTAAAGTATGTAACCATATAAAATTAGTTACCACATGTTATGGAAAAAATATTACTTGACTATATTAATCCGTTTATATTGTATAAATACCAAGATGTTACCAAGTGTGGTTAACAGTTAACTAATAAAATACCCCGAGTATTTTTTGGTAAGTAATAAACAAAAAAAAAATAAATAAATAAAGATAAAACAAAATATAATAAGTATGGTCTCACAATTTATTTTTTCAATAACATATAGTTGGTAACATGTTAAAAAAGATATGTTACTATATTTTTTTTTGCATCATGTGTTACTACATTTTTTTGCATCCAAAACTTTCCCATTTACAATGAAAGATGGAGTGAGCACACACAAATAGAATTCAAATTTCAAATTATGTTCCAAAGCATGTCTAGCTATATGAAAAATATGTTGTCTAAAAATTGTTACCAAATAGTATGCTTATTGCATTTTCAAAAAATTGTTACGAAATTGTGTTTATTTTATTTAGGCATATTTCATGAACATATATGGTAATAAGTCCTTTTATCTAAATACGAATTCATATATCCATCATTTTTTTTAATGGTACCATGTGTTAAAAATTAATCATGTGGTTTTGTGTCAAAAAATTTTTCAGTTGCTACCTATTCGTAATTCGTCTAGATAAAAGACACCCAAAGAACATATATTCACTATGTGCATGATTCTCGGGCACGTGCCTTCTTTCTTCTTCTCTCTTTTCCCTCTCTTATTTCTTTTGCTGCCTCACGTCTTTTTTTGTTGATTGCTACAATGCCATGAATGGATCCATATTTACAGTAAAATCAACTTGATGCCCAAGTCTCCTAATTGTAAACAAGGTCCCTCTTATGTTTACTTATTTTGTTTGAAGTTCTTTTCTTTCTCCAACTCGCAATGCACGTAACGGGATGTGATTGAAGGATAAGAATCACTATAGTAATGACCTCAACTCTTTCCCAGTGAGGTATAAAAATGTTTGAAGGTAAATATGCACTTGTATCTATCAAAAGAATTTGGATCATTTCATCATATTCATAAGGGATTCTACATGTGATAAGGTTAATTAGAATTATAGTATATCACAGTCATTATTATATAGAGCTCGTGCTATATATCCATTTTGAAATATATGATGTGAATGTGATATTGGAATTAATATATGTGATCCGTCTTTAATATTATGAGCGGTGAATAGAAAATAAGATTGCTAGAGGAATTATTATTAAGGCAAAATATATATATATATATATATATATATAAGATAATGTCCTGGTGACACTATTACAGCTGATAGGTCTAAAAATCAGATAGTATTGTTAAGATTGCAATAATCACATGATATGATTTATTATAGTGAGGAATAGTTTAGGATGATTAAGATTGTGTTGATAATAAATCTTGGGTTTTAAATTTTAGATTTCATAAGAGTGTTTGAGAAATTTTGGTAGACATCATACTACTAAGGTTATTTAATATAAATATAAAAAAATTATGAGAAGTCACTCAAAAAAGTATTTTTATCAAATCATATAGCATTAAACTGCCCACACTAGTCTCTTTCAAATGCTTGCATTGCATACTTCTCCCGTTCTTCTATTCTCATATTCACTTCCATGCATATCCATTTTGCCTCTTCAAAGACGTTGATGAGGTTGATATACGCATTTAGAAAGCTTTAGGTATCAATTTCAAAGATTGATATACGCATTTAGAAAGCTTTAGGTATCAAGACGTTGGATTGCGTCCAATTTATGCAAATTTATTAGGAGCAGCTGTTAGCAGCGTTTTCAATTCTTGAGTTAGCCTTTGATGTTCTTGCTCTTTATGTTCCAAAATGTCCTATTTAAGTTAGTTTGCATAAGCGAATAGTGTTTTTTTTTTTTTTTTATACAAACGCATAAGCGAATAGTATGTACATTATATGAAATAGAAATTTCAAACAAAAATCAATAATGATAGAAAAATAGATAAAGGATATAATTGATCGGAGAGGTGAGAATCATAAGCAAGGAAATAATCTCTCCCAAACTGTAATAGAGCGACGGCCATTCCCAAATTTCACATTTCTTGTAGAAATTGGAGATTTCGATGAATGGCCGATTTTGACATTCAATATTGTGTAATAATTTAGAATTTTTTTTTTAAACTTAATACTCGATTTTTCTTATTTTGTTTGAAAAATCCAGTTACTTTAACGGCTATTTATAGCCATTTCTTCAGCTCCACCCCAATAAAAAACCAAGAGACTTGAGGTGAGAGGTTGCATAAAATTCCAGTACACGGGAAAAACACCATTATTGAACTTATATTACCTTTTACAGACCCGAATTTTTTTATGGAGACCAGTGCGCCTACATCAATTGCCTGAAGCCATAGTTAGCATGTGTAGAAAAAATGATAGTTGAGTTTTTTCAAACATACAAATGATGGAGTAAAACTAACATGTATACAACTTTTAATATAAGTTTTTATATAGTTTAATTAAATTTAATAACTATTGAAGTGTCACATTGGACGTGTTAAATAAAATCACTAAATTCACTCAAATCCAAGTAGACTCCACTATTATCAATCATTCTTGGTCAAATTTTATTAAATAAATAATTTTTCAAAAACATTAAATTCTAGTACAATGTTAAAATTGTTGTTAAGATTAACAATAAAGTTAACAACTAATTAAAAACGATTCTTTTAATAACTTTTTTAACATCACCAATGTAGCTACGTTTTTTGAGTTGTTAACTAACAATTTTATTAATAGCCTAGTTTAACACTACCAATATAGATGCTCTTAAGTCCTTGTTTGATTCTCTTTCTTATAAATTCACCTACTATTAATTTGACCACTAATTTGACAACTGCTCATTTATAACCACATATTTCAAACTTCTATTAAATTTTCACCACTCATTTTACCCTATTATAATTTCTCATTATAAATCATAACTCATGTAATTAACAAAGAATGTAGTAGATGTTGGGAATTAATGTAGATTCCCTGATTATGCCCGCAGGACCATTGTTCAAGGAATTTAATTGAGACAAGAAAAATAAAAGATGAAGACGAATTTAACGGACTGTCAAAGCTTTCCACTATATGATTAAAGTCGCTACAACCATATAGAATTTTCACTTGTCAAAACTCATCCCCAAGTACAACAAGAAAAATATACCAAACTTTACCGCATCTACCAATTTCTACCCTTTGCCTAACTCGCAAAGAATTAAAGAAATCTCAAGAGGCTAAACTACTATTTTTCTTCACAAGACTTTCTGACCCAACCCAAGTGACACCGAGAAAATCACCCCGAGTTTTACCACACCTAATTTTCTACCCTTCGAACAAACCACGAAGAGTTACAAGAAAACTCTTCAAAGTGCTAGACTCACTAATTTTTCCCTCCACTCGCTTGTACCACTTGTGTATAAAAGAAGAAGAAAACATCTTTATTTATAGGCTTGTTTCCTTGGAAGATAAGATAATCCTTCTATAATTTGGATTCCTTTTCCTCCTAAGATTTTTCTTCTTTTCCCTTTCCTTTTCCTTTTCAACTTTAGATTATTTTTGGCAACAAACCCAACAATCTCCACCTTGTCAAAATAAGTCAAAATCTTCATCTTCTCCAGTCTTGTACACAATACTTGAGAAATTACCAGGCAAGCCTTTGACACTTTAACAGTCCCATACTCCACCACATGAGTATATATAACCACTTAGAATTAACAACAATTCCAAGAATTTCATCGGCTCAATGTCGAAATAAACCTGCTGAAATTTGTGGTGCAACTCTCTCATTGGCTTTCCAGAGAGCTCATCAGCCATCGACATTACTACAAACACACACCTTGCATCACGCCAACCAATGCCCGTGTGTAAATATAACCGCTAGAAGTAACACACATCCTTTACCATGGCACCTAGAGACACGCCATAGGGATGTACTCACATACTTCATAGCACATCTCCACCGCCCTCACACCAAGAGAGTCGGATTATCCAAATCTGAATAGTAGCCGAACTTGCTCCAGCTGGACAATGTTTTCTTACGTGATCAGCTAGTCTATAATACCAACAAGTTGCAATAACCACCAGTCCCCAGACAATCTCATTGAGAATTTTTGTATCTGCACCAACTCGCAAAGAACTAAACAATTTTTTCAGGTGCAACAAATTTGAAGAACCCCTTGTCGGATCCACCTCTCCAAATTGACGCCATAGTTCCTTCACAGCAAATACTCGATGAATATTTATAAGAACATTCCTGACTAGATGGAGACACATCCTACTTCCAGTCTTCAAATATAAATCTTCCCAATCACTATCACTCATACTGGCTCCAGCAACTTTGTTAGAACAAGGAGAAAGTCTTCCTTTGAAAGCTTTAAATTGCCCAATCAAAATCAAGAAATTCCAGACTTGTTCTAGCCACAAGTCAAACTTGATTATCACAACTTCGTACTTGGCCATATCTTTCCTCTGCTCCACCTCGAACAAAACCTGATGCTCTGATACCACTGTTGGGAATTAATGTAAATTCCCCGATTACGCCCGTAGGACCGTTGTTCAAGGAATTTAATTGAGACAAAGAAAAAAAATGAAGACAAATTTACCGGACTATCAAAACTTTCCACTATATGATTAAAGTCGCTTACAACCATACAGAATTTTCACTCGCCAAACCAATTCTCTAAGTATAACAAGAAAAATATATCAAGCTTTACCGCATCTACCAATTTCTACCCTTTGCCTAACCAACGAAGATTTAAAGAAATCCCAAGACGCCAAACTACTATTTTTCTTCACAAGACTTTCTGACTCGACCCAAGTGGCACCCCGAGTTTTATCACACCTAATTTTCTACCCTTCGAACAAACCACAAAGAGTTACAAGAAAACTCTTCAATGTGCTAGACTCATTAATTTTTCTCTCAACTCACTTGTTCCACTTGTGTATAAAAGAAGAAGAAAATATCTCTATTTATAGGCTTCGTTTCCTTGGAAGACAAGACAATCCTTCTATGATTTGGATTCCTTTTCCTCCTATGATTCTTCTTCTTTCCCTTTCCTTTTCCTTTTCAACTTTGGATTATTTTTGACAACAAACACAACAGTTTATTCTAGCTAGTGAGCTTTGTTATAATATGATGCCTATTTATGGCTTTGTATTTTTTCAATTATATACTCATTAATATATTAAATTATATCTTTATATTTATTGTGTCTAAATTATGTATCTTTAATTATGTTTTATTATGCTGTAATTAAGTAATGTAGATATATACCTTTTAATTAAGGCTTCTTGTCAATATATAGTGATGAACGCCAAAGAGGAGATCGATCCATAGGAAGATAACGCGACCAAAATACTTCAACTTTTGTTCTCATGTATGCAATCTTGAAGGAAGACAGCAGCTGAAGATGCCAAAAGGCAGGATATCATATATGATAATTGCCAGGATATCAATCAAGATGAAATTGGTTTCAAATGAAATTAGAACACTAAACAAGATCGGACATAAACAATAAAAAGAATAAACTCCACTATATATGAAATAAATATATACTTGTTCTGATACTCCTTCATGCTATATATATATATATATATATATATATATATCAATGTGCTAAAAATGTCGAACGGCAGGAAAGACCTCTAAATATTTCCTTTTGATGGTACTGAATTTTTTTACGGATTTAGTTTTGGACCACATCAGGAAAACGATGGCCAAGAACATCTACAACATATTTCATTTGATTACTTTCTTTGCGAATTGAATTGCATGTCATACTATTGGAAAAATAAGGTTTACAAGTCTCCATCCTTAACTTTAAAGTACTAATTTCTTATATCGGTGAATACCTTAAATCTGGATTTCACTGATAAGGAATTTTGGCTTAGGGAATCTAGGAAAAGAGCTCAACCATGCATTTGTATAACATCAAACTTTAATTCATAGGGAATAACATGTGAATCATGTTTTCCGAAAGAGACAATTAAATGACAGGTAATTTGCGCAAAAAGTCATTACCTTTGGATATTATTGTGCAAATATCACTATTTTTAATTTTTTTGACAATTTCGTCCTCACTTTCATATTTCTCTTGCAGAGTTCATCCTTATATGTATTTTCATTTAATTTTCTCTATTTCTATAACAGCATTTTTGTCCAGTCATAGTTTAAAATTTTAAAAATTTTCAAGTAAAATTCCAAAATAATTAGAATGGTTGAAAACTGATTAAAGTAAATTGTATTAAAGAAAAAATTAAAATTATTCTTTTTCTAATTAATTTGGAACTATGGTTGCAATCGTATTTAAATTCTTGACCATGGATGGACAAAACTACCCTTATAAAAATGAAGAGAATTAAATACAAATGGAAACAACTATAGATTTTTGCAAAAGAATGAAGGTAGGGACGAAATAAATTCTGCTTTATGAGCTAGATATAAATCAATATGTGCTAATTAAAAATTCACACGTAAAAGAAAAATGAATTTTGGACCTTATTATTATACATGTTTTTGGACCACATCAGGAAAAATGATCACCAAGCACGTCAACATCACATTTCATTGATTACTTTCTTTGCAAATTGCATTATTGAAAAAATACAAATTCATCATCCTAAAGGCAAAATACTGTCATATTAGTTAGTACTACCATTTAAGGATACGTTGGCTTATTTACGCGAGTTGAAACTGAATTCTAGGGTGGAACTTAATGCCTCCAATCTTGTTCTAGTTGTCCTATGTGAAAACTAAACAACACACTGAATAGTTCAAATATTAATATTTCATTAATTAATATTTAAATTTAACACTACATAGAGTACTAAAAAGTTCTTATAACCCCCCACCCCCACCAAAATAAATAAATAAATAAATCGTCCACACTGCGCATTGTAATAAATTCTTTTTGGCCGTGGATTTCGAACATAGGGTAGGAAGGAAGAAATAGCATGAAGGAAAAAAAAACTTTTAATGTGGTAAGACACATGGACAAGTGCATATTGTTAATGTCATCTTGAAAAGGTGACCTCCCTACTTCTCCATTCACATAAGCATAAAATTTGCATGAAGTATCCGTTT
>CAVNYN010282333.1:0-49328 GCA_963692815.1 Nyctanthes arbor-tristis | reverse complement strand
ACCAATAGAAACCAGCCAAAATACCTATTTGTCCTTTGAAAAGAGTCCCTTACCATATATGGAAGGATTATAGCTTGAAAAATAGCTTTAATTGGGGAATATCAAGGCTTTAAGGATACTTTTTCACGTGGATTATTCGAAGAATATTTAAGGTGGGTAACCTAATACTTTGAATCCTTTTCTACATGCATAAAGTTTTGATAAGATAAGTGTGTATTTGATTGATGATTTTGATGAGATAAACATGGATTTGAATGCATTATTATTGAAAGAAAGATTGGTTTATTGCATTTGTATCGCTAGTTAATGCTCTACCCGTTTTGTATTGAATTGCTTTGAATTGTTTCCTGCACTATAACCTATTCAATGATCCCGGAATAGGGGAGATTAGTGTGGTGTTTGTTTTGAATTGGAATCTCTGTATGGGTCTACCGGGGTTCATTGTGGATCCACTTAATTGATATGAATCTGACGCGCACTACGGGTAGTAGTTTAACTAGCGATAGGCCCTTTTGTGCATTGAAAAGCTTTGTACATGCAATGATTTGCTTGGAAATGAGTTTTAGAAATGAAAGGTGAATCAAAGGATTGTGTTATTCACTGAGTACTTCGTACTCACTCCCTACTTATTTCAATTTTTGTAGATAATTGGAGTTATAACAATTGAAAGGTAGGGCAAGCTGGGAGTTGGATTGTGCTCGCGAATGGAGTAGAGTTGTGCATGTGGTGTAAACCTGTCATTGATACTACCACGAATTTAATACTTTTATGTCCACCCCTATAGTATAAATGTTTTTACATCTTATAACATATAAGACAAATAGAGAGATATAATCTTTCTATTGATTTGAATTCTACTTTTCATTGTAAAAGTTTTCTAATGATTTGGCCCACCTTGGTAATCAATGAAATATGTTTATTAATACAACTTCTTGTGTTTATATAGTTTCTTGAAAAACCTAGTTGTAATGTTTCTTTAAAATGTTGACGATTTGTTAACTTATGAAATTATCTTTATCTATTAAACTCAGTAAGATAAGATAAATTTGATTGTTTCGCACGTCCCGTCCCCGTTATTTGAATAAAAGCTTCCGCTACCGAATTTGTAAATTTCCCAAAGATATTCGGAAATATTGTAAAGTTAGCGGGGGTGTGACAATGTTCTTGCCACATGTATGATTTTAGTATGTTAAATCATTGCCATGTTATCTATAGTTGGCAAGAACCGTTAAGTGGTTCAGGGTCAAACATGAACCCTTAGGTTAGCCCACGGTATATATTTTAATATTTACACACAAGTGACTGCCAGGGATCGTTAAGTGGTCCAGAACCTAATTCAGGTTCTTAGAATTATTCCACAGTATAATTCATTAGTTCTCTGTAGTTTCTATAGTTATTCAATAGGATGATTTTACATGCCTAAGTTTGCATATTTGGTTTGGTCTTAGTTGTTACTTACCCCATTGAGCGTACTTGTATGCTCATCCCATTTTCTTAAACATTTCAAGTTGAGAAGCTCTTGAAAGCAAAGTGGTAGGTGGAAGATCGTAATTCAAAAATGGAAATACCTATTATTACTGTCATTTTTGAATATTAACTTTATATGGTTTGGTTGTTACTCTTAATTCGAATCGATGAGTAAAGTTTTTGTCCTAATTTACAGTTTTGCGTTTTTCAATCATAAAAAAAGGATATTAGTGCTCTAGCGGCATAGTTGTAAGCGTTTTATAGTGCTACTAGCGCTCTAAGTTAGTAGAATTTGTGGCGTTACAATTTGGTATCAGAGCCCATGTTTACCTTTCTGCAGACTTGTAAAAAAATATTTCATGATTTTACAAATTTAAAATCCCATAAAAATACACCATGCCCACTCCAGAAAGGTAAAGTATTTTGAAAAGTTTTACTACAGTAAAGTTTGAAAATTTATATCGGACAATATGAATTATTTTTATTTCCATAACTGCATCTAAATTTGAAAGCCTACGTTGTAAATCCACGTGATTCGGGATGAAAATTTACTATAGTCGATGTAGTTTGAATGTTTGTATCCAATACATGCTATGAACTGTTACGACGCATTGTTAAATTTATGCTTTGAGCTGTGATGTAAATTTGAACTCTATTTTCTAAACATATAAATTAGTCCGCGAAATTAGGCTGAAATCTAGCAAACCATTGGACTCTAACTTTACAAATGGTACCATATATGGCCCTTACAAAACTTATTGCCAGGAAATCCATAGCTTTTTATCACATAGTGCAAAGGTGGTTGAACGAGTATAAGGAGTACATTTGGAACCCAAGGTATAATGTGATTTAGCATATTAAAGAGATACACTGTCCATGGTCAAGATTAATGAGGTTCATCCCCACTTGGCAGATGGAATCATAGCTGCCTTGCAACTTATCAACTCATTGTCGACAAGGTTGCGACGAACTATTGGGGAAACTTAGCAGGGCCTGGTGGTAGTTCTGCCAGACTAGCAACTCCACATCAACTGTAACCACACATTAACTTTACCCTCTTTTGAATGTACCCAGAGGTATTTCATCACTTTGTGCATAAACTTGTAGTGAACAACAAGCCAGAGCCAACACTGGCATACTCTCTAATGAGCAAGTAGACATGTTTCTCTTCAACATTGCTCAATGAGCTAGCTAAAGCTTGTCGATTCTATATTTAGGTTGTTCTTGTACCATTAGCAAACACTTCAAGTGCATGAGGCCATTAATAGGCTCAGCTCCGTATTAGTTAGGCCCCATCATTAGGCATTTCGGGTTAGCTACTCACTGTCATTAATAATTTATACGTTTAGGATTTTTTATTTTGGTCATGTTATTTTTTCCATCAAGGTTTTCTCCTTTTCTGTTTTGCCCATTAATGACTTGGTGTCGTGTTAGACATTAACATAAAATAAAAGGTTACCGGTTTAATTCCATAGAGTGCTTAGGCAGTAATAATCATTCTAGACATGCACGTGAATTTAAAGGTTATGTGGAGTGCTAGTACTTAGTAACAAGGATTATAATGTAGGCATGTATTTAGCCGGAATTGTCAAATCATGTGTAGGCCTATAATGAAATACTTAGTTGCTAATTGAGCGTTATGACTAGTGTGGTAAGAATCACATAGCCATTACTTGTACCTTTTTAATTTGAGCTTCTACCAGACTCTCAACTCTTTATTGATCTTCCTTTGGCTTATGACTGTAGCCGTCATATAAAAAAAGTAGAACCAATGAGTGGTGGTAGATAATTTTTAGATGGTCAAACTTGTGTGCTTTATTTTCTGTGGCCTCTATTTCTTCATTTATTCATGACTAGAAACATAAAATTCGGGGTTCATGTAATCTCACTAGAAAAAAAATGAATAGCTTGATAGGAAAATCCAATAGCACTAAAATTGCCATCTTTTCACTAGTTTCACGAAAACTCCAATAGCAAATGAAATACCAAAATGTATCCTCTATTGCCGAACAATGAACATCAAATTTTGGCGGCAAGCTTCACAATAGATAATACATCACATGAATTTTTTGGAGTTCCAATTTCTGTAATGTTGTGTAGAGGAAAGATTACTGAATTTAAAGGGATTCTACCACACACAGGTTGACATATACACAAAGAATTTATCAATGTAGCATATTACCTATACTTGAAAACTATTAAAAAGTCTCTACCCGTATTATAATAGGGATGCCTATAATTAAATCAATGTTCCCCTAACGATTTTATGTGGCAGGACTGTATCGGAGCAACTGGTGGTACATGGATCTAATTTGTGCCTCTAAAGCAAGAAAGGCATTTTTGCTATGGCAAAAAAGGCTACCCGTCACAGAATGTGCTCGCAGTTTGTGATTTCAACCTTTGCTTCACATTTGCATCAGCTGGATAGGAGGGACGCATGCATGACAACCGTGTTTTGCGAGAAACATGAGAAAAATATGGCAACTCCTTTCCACATCCAGCAAATGGGAAGTTCTACTTGGTTGACGATAGATACGCAAACACCATGGGTTACATAGGCCCATACAGGGGACCAGACATTAGAAACCATTTTCAAGAATTTTTTAATGCTAGAGGTAGGCAAGGGCGATAGCCTAGAAATTTTAAGGAGACTTTCAATTACATATACTCATCTTGCTGGAAAGTGGTAGAGCGAAGTTTTGGCGTGTGGAAGGTAAGGTTCACAATCTTACGTTGAATGTCGTCCTACAAAATGAAGAAATAAGGCCACATTGTAATTGCCATGATCCAAGTGCACAACTTCCTATGCAAGCACCAAGATAATGATAGGGCATTCGTGATGGCATGTGAAGATGAGTCTAATCTAGGTGATGGTAGTGGTGGTGCTTCCGATCTCAATCGATAAGGCTAAAAGCTCTAAGGTCCACGACTGAGATGCTTGGGAGGAGAGACGCACGACCATTCTGTCTGAGATAATTGATGCTGGGAACTAAACTTTCAATTTGTACTATTGTTACTTGTTGGATTTGTCTTGTGATTTTATGATTTTTAGTTGGACTGTAATAGGTAGCTGTGGTTCATTCAAAATTTCCCGTTTCATCTTTCAAAACAGTAGTGAACATTGGACCATCATCGGCCAAAAGAGCCAAATTATACTGGTTATCTATTTAAGTATTTTTATAGTCGGTTATTACTGATACAACATGACAAAAATACACTAAACGTATTTGGTTTTCACGCGAGAAAGAACGCAACAAGTTGTTTTTATTTATCATCGGTTAGTATGTTGCAATATGTCATTACCATTGAAACAATTGGCTAAGAGTGATGCTATTCATCTAGACTAGAGATAAGTCTCCAATCTAGTTGGCATCATTGTATTGGAGGATGAGTTGATTTGCACAAATACATGGAAGTTCTGACTATGCAATAGCCAATAAGAAGATGACAACTATATTGGAGACCGGTCTCTAGTCTAGATAAATAGCATTATTCATTGGCTAACGGTTTCATCAATTAAGTTAGGGAATAGTAACATGGGTCTAATGCTTGGGTCTAAAAGTCCGACTGTAAATTGCATGTAAAGAGGGTCCCCGTCTGCTTCAATTTCCACGCCAAAAATGGATGTCAGCCTAGTGGACCACAGTCAACATAAATTGGTTGCCAGGTAATAGTGAGAATCCATTTTTTGCAAAAAGCCATTTTTGACAAAAACACCCTTGCAATTAGGATTTAATACTATATATATTTTTTAAAAAGCCGAAAAGTTTTTAAAATATCCAAAGGTAAAATATATTGACACTACATTTTTTATAAATACACCACATTTTATTTATATAAATGGTACGTGAATTTTATTTGTTTTTCCATTTACACTCCTGTACATTTTTAGTAACTTTTTTATCAAATAATATTTCTTGCCTCAAATAATAATTTTCATCCAATTTCTTTAGCATGGGACTTGTAAACGATGAAAAGAATAATTAATTTGCACTTAACCATTTGCCATTTTTTACGTATTTAAATTATTTAGAAACTTGTTGAACAAAATTTTTGGATAAAAACCTTTGTTGAATATGAAATTTTCAAGTTAATAGAAAAATATGATAAAAAAAAGTTAAGAGCGTAAATAGAATAACTAGAAAAAGCTAAGGATGTATAATGCAATTAGAAATATGATGTGATTATAAAAAAAATAGTGGTGTCAACATAACCACCCATATCAAGATATTAAGATTCATATTTGTGTGAATATTCGAGTTGGAACGGAGCCAAGTGTAGCCCAGTTCGGTCCATAGACCACATTGAACCTTGCCACGGCCATTTTAATTCAAACCTAAATACACTAGACTATGGCCAATACTTATTAGAGAAAATTAGATGATATACCTCATTTTTTCAAAAGGATTTTGAATTAGGTTAATTTCAGAAAAGGTCCTCAACCTTTCAGCTAAGAATCGGTTTTGTTCCTCAACCTATTTTAAGACTCTCTTAGGTCCCCAACCTTTTATAAATGTGTAAAATATGTCCCTTTTGGCACTATTCCCTCAACTTTTCATGAAAAATGACGTTTATACCCTTTTAACATTTTAATTTTACAAAGAAAACATTTAAAAATATTAAAAATAATAAAAAAATAAAAAACCCAACCCTGCCCCACCTCCACTATCCCTCCCAGCCTACTGCAGGAAACGGTAGCAAAGTTGCTGCCATTTCCGACAGCAAAAATGGAGGGATGAATCCCGCCATTTGCTGCCAATGACAACAGCAAATAGGGGGATTCACCCTCCTCCCCCCCCCCCAAAAAATGCTGCCAGAAATGGCAGCATTTGCCATTTTTGATCTGTGTTCATGCTGCTGGAAATGGCAGCAACTTTGCTACTGTTTTTGACAGCAAAAAATGGAGAGGTGAATCCCCTTATATCCAGCAAATGGAAGGATTGACCCCCTAAAAATACTGCTAGAAATGGCAACATTCTAGCGTTCTTGCTGCTGGAAATCGCAGCAACTTTGCTGCCGTTTCCAGCAGCAAAAATAAGGGTGAATCCCCCCATTTGCTACCGTTGTCGGCAACAAATAGGGGGATTCCCCCCTCAAAAACACTATCAGAAATGGCAGCGTTCTTGCTACTGAAAATGGTAGTAAAGTTGTTGCCGTTTTCGGCAGCAAAAATGGGAGCTGAATCCTCCATATCTGCTGTCAGACCGTAGTAAACGGAAGGGATTCACCCCCTCGATAAATGCTGCCATAAATGGCAACATTGTGTTGCCATTTCTAGCAGCGTTCTTACTGTTGGGAATGACAACTTTGCTGCCGTTTCCAGTAGCAATTTGAAAGGGAGGGAGAGTTCCTTTTTTTTTTTGAATTTTTTTGTTATTTTTAATATTTTTAAATGTTTTGTTTATAAAATTAAAATGCTAAAAGGGTATAAACGTCATTTTCCATAAAAAGCTAAGGGAATAGTGCCAAAAGTGACATATTATGTGCATTTATAAAAGGGTGAGGGCCCAGAAGAGTCTTGAAAAAGGTTAGGGACGAAACCAATTCTTAACTAAAAGATTGGGGTCCTTTTGTGAAACTAACCCTTTTTGGATTATACACGTATACTAAAACTAATTATAAGTTTACTTTATTTTCTTGCAAAAACACCCCTATTATTATTTAAATAAAAATATATATTATCATAATTATTAAGTTTAAAATTTTTAATTTATTAAAATTACTCACATTACATAATCTCACCATTACCCAAACCCTAATTATTACCCCACTTCTCTTTTTCATCTCAAAATCCTCTCCCACTTGCCAACGACACCACTAGCCGCCACCCACAATGTTCAACTGACATTCTTCAACTACCGTAACAACTTGGTTTGGAGGATCCTCCACAAAACTTCATTGGCGAATGAGATACCAGGAGGGTGCAGAGGAGAGGCGAAGCTGTTCCTACAGTCGCGACTGCTGCTAGATGTCGCCGCTGGAACAGTTTCTGGCGGCAGACTAGCAATGAATTTTTTTATTTTTAGCTTTTTTTTGAAATTTTCTTGCTGCCTTTTCTTTTCTTGTTAACATCTCATTTTAGATTTTAACACCATGTTTTCAGGGTGAGTTTTTTGGTTTTTTTTCTTTTTTTTGATATTGTGTTAGCACCATCTCGTGGTGCTTTCTTGACTTGTTACCTTATCTTTATTAGTTTTTATTTGTTACTGTGACATTTTTTGTGTTTGTTTTTTTTGCAATGGCAACGATATTTAACATTGTTAATGTATTTTTTTTTGTGATTTTCATTGGTTGTTACCTTGATTTTTCATTTTTTTTTGTGATTTCCGGTGGTTGTTACTATTTTTTTATTTTTTGACATGATTTTTTGCGTTAAAATAATTTTGTTGCCATCTTTTTTTTTTTAACAAGATTTAGGTGTTTTGTTACCACAATTTTTTCCACATTAATATTTGATTTTTCTTGGGGTTCTGTGACTTTTTTTTAAACGGTAGCAACTTAGCGGCGGCAACTATGACATGGTGGTAATTTCTGTAGGAAACTACTACTTATTATTATATAGTACTTATATTATTATTACAACTATACTAATATTAATAATAAAAATAATTATAATTTAATTTAATAAAAAATTAGCATTAATTAAAACCTGGTATGGGTATTTTTATAATTGAGTGGGTATTTTTACAAATAACTTCAAAAGCAATATATTTTTCAAAACCACTATCAAGAAAAGGAGTATTTATCAAAAGAACCCACTTATTAATATAGTTAACTAATAGGCTGACAAATATATAATGCAATCAGGTCCAATTCGCAAGTGCATCACTAGACAATGGAAAATTTTGGCATCCTTTTTACGTTCAAGCCTAAATGATTCCTATGCTATTTTCACCATCTCTCGTTGTGGGATGCTATTATGTAACTAACAAGTGTCTCTAGCAATTTTAACATCAAGTTCCAAATGTAGTGATGGGCAACTGTTGATACAAATGTTAAACGCGTTTTTGTAAAGTTGCTATAATCTTTCGATATTCAAATATTATACTCGTGCTCGTCTAGTTAAACTTTGAAACCCAAATTTTCGTGCTCGTCTCAAACCCAAGAATTTCCAAATCATTTGAATGATCACTTAATTGTTAACCCAACTTAAATCCAAAATTTCCTCACTGTTTGTTTTGGAATTTATCCTTCCAAAATGATTTCTTGCAACTTCCATCTTTAAACAAACAAAATATCAATCCTTCAATGTGAAACAGACACTAGTCACCCACAATTTCAGCAAACAACTCATTCTTCTCCATCAATTGTATCAATCTCAATCAATTCATTTTCATTCTGCTTGCAAAACAAAAATTAATTATTGGTAGATTTCTCTAATTCCTCTTCTTTCCTTCCTCATCACTCCCAAATCACAGTATAAATAGAACCCTTTGCCACTCTTGATTTTCACAAGCAAAAGCATTTCCTCACTTAACACTCAAAATGAGCTCCGGTTTTTAGTTGGCAAGCTTCGTCGTCGCCGGACTGCCGTCTGACCACCACGACGCCACCACTGCCACTATATAAAACCAGCCCCTAAACTCACTATAAACCCCTTCCCAAGTCTTACCCGTACATCTAGAAGCATAGCAAGTCAAGTTCCATCACTCCTCCTATTCGAATTTCCCTTCGCCGGCATCAATTTCCATTTTATTCCGTTGCACCCACTGGAATTTGGCCCAGAATTTGTATTCCTGTGTTTCTGCCAAATTGTAAGTAAAAGTCAAAGCTTTTGGTGTTTTATTAAATGATTTTTGCACCTCAGGTCCCCAAGCTTTGTACACTCACAAATGAGTCCTTGTACTTTTAATCTTTGTCATATAAAGATTCCAAATTCCAGATTTTACCTTTTGGCCCTAAAGTTTAGCATTTACCTTTTTAGTCCCAATCCTAAACTCTTTCAAAATTTTAATTTAGTCCCTAAGTTTATATTTTGCTCCACAAAGAATTATTTTCACAATTATAAGATAATTTATTTTCTTTTGACTAGATGAGGCGTGAGTGTAATTGAACGATCTCAAGACTTTTGCTCAAACTCGAAAAGCTTATTCGAGGTAGGTTCCTTCTTTATAAAAGCAATTTATTAAAAACTGCGCATTTCTAGTTAACTTCTGTGGCAATTATGTGCATTAAACTGTAATTATGAGAATTATGTGTTTTGCATGAGATTATTTATGCTATGCCAAGAAAGAGAATATTTTGCTATTTAAGTTGAGAAATTAATTACATGTTTATGTGTGTTATTGCTATTTAAGTTGACTCTTATATGTGCTGAACCTACTTAGAAATACTCACCCCTTTCATAAATTGATAAATTTTCAGATTCTGGAGTCGGTGACGCGTATGATGGTGGATATTGATTATTGAACCGTCTTTTATTAATTTCGGCATTATCTAAGATTTTATTATCAAGACTTTAATACATTTGATTTGGGAATTTTTTTGTAAAGAACAAATTTTATAGATTTATCGAAATAAGAATTTCCGCACTTTGCCGTTAATTTCAAGCGGCCAGATTGTTTGAAAAGTTGTTAGAAAAGATTTAACTAACGTTCCGAGTATTCAAAACTCGGGCCGTTACACCAAATGTGGGATCCATTAAGTAGGATATGAAACTAGTGCTTTTTCTACCAATTTTTGATGTTGGGATTCTTTTTCATATCAAATAACATCGTCATCATTCTTTTCATCATGTTTCGACATGGGATTAGAGTTCTATATAAATAGTGAATGTGTGAATCTAGTATCCTTTCAATAGTAAATGACTCCATTCATCTCGTATTTACATTCCAATTTGTGATTCCATAATGCATTCACAAGGTTTGATTGTGCACTTTTATTTTATTCTATTTTCGAAGATTAGTAAACTTTTATTTTTAATAGCGAACTAACAAGTATAATCTATCTATTTGTTGGTTTGTTACCCTTGAATATGCAGCTACTACACCCATTATGCATCTGATATATATAACTTAAAAAAATCTTTTTGTAAGTCTTTGGTGCATTGTTTGATAGCTTCATGTGATCTGCCTAAGATTTAGAGATATTACAAGGGGAAGAAAAAAGTCATGTTCAATTAGAGAGTCAAATTTTAAAATAAAGCTCATAAGGTGCCTCACTAAATATTTCAGGAGTATTCCTTAACCTATGTAATCTAGGGTAAAAACTATGTCCAAATGTTTGCGAAAATTTTTGTTTTCTAACAATATTTACATATTGAGATCTCGATTAGGGATTCAGCCATTTGTTTTATCTAATGTTGATTCTAAAATTTATTGTCCTTCTATTGTTTATGTCAATAAACTATTGTTGCTCTAATATTTTACTACTTTAGACCTTCAACTAGGGATTGAGCAAAGTATACATTTTCTAATGTTCATTCTAATATTTATTCTTTATCAAACATCAATTTCTGGGTAAGTGGGTTTTACAAATTTTGAATGTTTTTACTTCTTTTATTAATTTAGAAATATTGCTTTGTTCCTGCAATACTCTTAGTGTCTACACTCTGTTTGCTTAACCTTTTTTTTTTTTAACAATGAATTTTGTTGAATCAGAAACAGATAAAAAGCGTCAACCTTTGGTCTAAGGTCAACTCTAACATGAAGGCTACATATTACTCGACAAAAAATCCACAACAACTCCACATAAAGGTCACTTAGCCCAAACACTAAATGCCTTAACAGGCCTAGTACCCAACCATCAGAATCAAAATTGGAGTCTGATGGCTTTAAGTCCAAAGGCTAATATCACAGACCAATTATTCTGCCAATTTCCATATCGCAACGTACAGGAAAAACTTCCAATTTAGTCAAAGCCATCATCCTCCTCATCTGGATATTCCTGATCAAATCGGTTATGAGCTTTATCAGCCAGGTATGCTGAGAATCTGGAGAGATGTGTGCTATTGTTCTTCTTCAAGTACTCCATCACTAATTGGCAACCCAAAAACCTTCTTGGGAGAAAGGGGTTCTAGTTGGAGATGATGTGACATTCTTGTGCAATATTCGCCTGAATGCGCATAGGGATGCAAGCGTAGTGTTCTTCCTCAAAAAAATCATAACTACGAATCAGATTCATAACTTGCGTGATTTGTGGGGATCGGGAATGTTACCTTTCCATACTCAATTAGATTTGAAATGGGCCGAGCCATTGTCCGTTACGAGTTTGCCTCTCGGTAGTGTGGAAATTTGGAACAGAAGTAGCTGAGAGCCTGAATTCAACATGGACCTTACAAATTGCGAGATCCATATTGATGCATGGTGTTTGAAGTCTGAATCTACCTCTATCAAGAGCAAAAATAGAAACAAGGATTGGTGAGGGTGTATTTCGGTAATCCATGCAAGTCCACAATTTGAAGCCAAGGGGGAGGGGTTGATTAATCATGAATCTTGGGGGGTCAAGCCTTGAGTAATTGGCCATTTCCGCAGGCAATCAGCAAAGATTTAGGTAGCATTGAGGAGTTTCCAGCTGATATATAGAGCTTCACACCAATACATCACTCTTCCATCCTATCAGGCTAGGGATCTGATAGAAAGTTTAGTATATAGGGTGGCTATATTGTCTGTGCATGATGGCAGGGAATATATTCTCTGCATGAAAAGATAAGGCAGTGAAAAACTGAGATGATTTGGAAATTTGGGAATCTTTACTCAACTGTAGCAACTATCTGTGAGTGTGATGAACCAGCCAGTTAGCAGGAGAAGGAAGTTTGCTGATAAGAAGTTAGGGAGAATGATTGAAAACTTCTTATTAGTAGTCAGAGAGAAAGGAAATGTTGATGAACCAACTGTAGCAAACTGTTGAAATCATCTTGTCAGTAGTCAGGGAGAAGGAACACCTAGGTTCCATGGAAAAGCTTACAGGATAGGTAGGCTGCTACAATGACTATGCCAAGATCTCCAAAAATCAGAATTGGCTTGTCAAGGTAAGCCAAGGAGTTCTTCACACATTTAATTTTCCTTTGGTATTCAAAACCCATTTTTTCTTTTGGGATGATATTGCAAATTTCTGAGTGGAATTCATCTTTTGCATTTATGAAAGATTTCTGCTGTTTGAATGCTTGTAATGCTATTAAGTCAACTATAGTGTTACCTTCTTTGTAAATGTGTTTGAAATAGACCAAGGAATTCTTTGAAACTTCTCTGATACTTCTTATGAGATATCTATACTACCAAGGTTCCTCAGAACTCCCATTTACGCAAGAGATAGCTTCTAGGCTCTGCCTCCACAATAATCTGTGTTTTATCTTGTAATTTGATTCCCTCCTTGATACCTTCAAGAATTGCCCTCAACTTAGCCTCCAGAACAGTGCCTTTTTCTAGTTCCATCCACACCCGCCTTGTGAATTCCCAAGATGGTCTCTGAAAATTGCCCCACCTACAATCAATCCATGTACTTCATCCCTGTATCCATTTGTGTTTTTTTAAAAAAAACCCTAATTGAGGAGGTTTCCAGACAACTGAAATGGTTCTTTGTTGAAAGATGCAGCAGTGACCTCATCCCCTTTCCATTGTTTGCTCTGAATTAACTTCCCTTGACACAGAGTCTTGATGAGGTTTTCAACATGCCATATAACCCTATACCATATAATCTCAACACAGAGTCTTGATCTTGGAGTCGTGTGTTTATTCCCAAAGGAACCAGAGGATAAAGCAAGGAATAATGGTTCTAATATGCCCTATCTTTGCCTGTTTTGTAGATAAGAACCATGAAAGAAGCATTTCCTAAATGCAATTTGGGTGTTAATCTGCAATCTGGAAGATTTGTGCAAAGTGTTTCCATGTTTTCCTGGCAATTTCATTATGTAAGAAGACATGCTTAAGTGTTTCACAATGAGAGCAACACTGGCACCCAGACAGAATTTGGATCTGGATTTGTTCAAAGTGTTTCCATGTTTTCCTGGCAATTTCATTATGTAAGAAGACATGCTCAAGTGTTTCACAATGAGAGCAACACTGGCACCCAGACAGAATTTGGATCTGGATTTGTTCAAAGTGTTTCCATGTTTTCCTGGCAATTTCATTATGTAAGAAGACATGCTCAAGTGTTTCACAATGAGAGCAACACTGGCACCCAGACAGAATTTGGATCTGGATTTGTTCAAAGTGTTTCCATGTTTTCCTGGCAATTTCATTATGTAAGAAGACATGCTCAAGTGTTTCACAATGAGAGCAACACTGGCACCCAGACAGAATTTGGATCTGGATTTGTTCAAAGTGTTTCCATGTTTTCCTGGCAATTTCATTATGTAAGAAGACATGCTCAAGTGTTTCACAATGAGAGCAACACTGGCACCCAGACAGAATTTGGATCTGGATTTGTTCAAAGTGTTTCCATGTTTTCCTGGCAATTTCATTATGTAAGAAGACATGCTCAAGTGTTTCACAATGAGAGCAACACTGGCACCCAGACAGAATTTGGATCTGGATTTGTTCAAAGTGTTTCCATGTTTTCCTGGCAATTTCATTATGTAAGAAGACATGCTCAAGTGTTTCACAATGAGAGCAACACTGGCACCCAGACAGAATTTGGATCTGGATTTGTTCAAAGTGTTTCCATGTTTTCCTGGCAATTTCATTATGTAAGAAGACATGCTCAAGTGTTTCACAATGAGAGCAACACTGGCACCCAGACAGAATTTGGATCTGGATTTGTTCAAAGTGTTTCCATGTTTTCCTGGCAATTTCATTATGTAAGAAGACATGCTCAAGTGTTTCACAATGAGAGCAACACTGGCACCCAGACAGAATTTGGATCTGGATTTGTTCAAAGTGTTTCCATGTTTTCCTGGCAATTTCATTATGTAAGAAGACATGCTCAAGTGTTTCACAATGAGAGCAACACTGGCACCCAGACAGAATTTGGATCTGGATTTGTTCAAAGTGTTTCCATGTTTTCCTGGCAATTTCATTATGTAAGAAGACATGCTCAAGTGTTTCACAATGAGAGCAACACTGGCATCCAGACAGAATATGGATCTGGAATCTTTCCATAATAATAGAATCAACCGGTATCTATCTTCTCACAAGTTTCCAGAGAAAAATACTTATCTTAAGAGGAATACTTCTCTGCCAAATTATCTTGAATGAAGTTTGTTTAGCATTGTTTCTTCTCATAATGTTCCATGCTGATTTATTAGAAAACTTCCCATTTGTAGTTTGTTTCCAAATTGGTATCAATTGGTATTTGACTGATTTCTCCCACGAAATGTAGTGTGATGATTTTGATGAGCTCTCTAGTATTTTATTGATTGTTCTGAATTACTTGCTCAATTCTATCTGACGTGTGTCTTTCATATGGTAATTTTAGATTCAACGGTTTATCTTTGGTCCAGTGATCCCACCAGAAAAAGCTATTTCCTTTTCCTATTTCCCACATGATGTTCTCTTCAACCTTTCCTGCCACTCCCTTGATTCTTTTCCAAATTCTTGAATCTGTTGCTTTACATCTAACTTGTGCTGGATGCATGTCTTTACAATATTTTTCAGACATGATTCTGGCCCACAATGAGTTCCGATTTATGAATTTCCACCATAGTTTGTAAGAGAAGCACTCAACCATCTCATGCAATCTTTTGACTCCAATCCCCCCTTCCTCGACCGGTTTACAAATTTCACTCCATTTAGCCCAGTGAATTCTATTTGCTCCTTCTGTGTCACCCTAGAAAAACTTAGCCATTGTCCTCTCTAACTCCTTACAGATGTATTTGGGTGGGTTTGCCACCATAAGTGTGCAAATAGGTAAGCATTAAGAACACTTTTAATCAAGGTCAGTCTAGCTGCTGGTGACAAAATTTTCATCTCCCCCTCATTTATTCTGTTTTTGATATGTTCCATGATGTTATCAAAGATTTGTCTTTTGTTGCTTCCCTTGTGGAGCTTAATTCCAAGATATAATGTAGGCAATTAGATCTAGGGGAATCCTGTGAGCTGCTTAATGTTGTTAATCACTCTCTATTTGGTTTTGCCACCCACAATAAAGCCACATTTCCTTCTGTCAATCCTCTGTCTAGATATATCTTCATATTTTTTTAAAGTTTGCATTAGAGTCCTAACACATGCTTTGTTTCCATTTGAAAAAATAATAATATCATCAACAAAACTCAAGTGTGAGACGATTGAACCTCCCCCATATCTATACTGCCATGCAGTATTCAAGAGAATCCATTTGTTGAGATTTCTTGATAATACTTCGGTTGCAATGATGAAAAGTGTAGGGATAAGGGATCACCCCGTCTAAGTCCTCTTTCAGCTTTGAAAAAACCTTCTGTCTTACCATTGATCAGTAATGAAAACCATGTTTTGGATATACACCTCTCAATAAGTTCAATCCATTCTTGGCAAAATCCAGATTTTCTCAGCACAGAAAAGATAAAATCCAAATCCATCCTATCATATGCTTTCAGCATGTCCAGAATCAATGCCACGTTACCACACCTTGTTTTTCTGATAATTTCATGGATTAATTCTTGGGCAATAAGTGTGTTATCACACAGATTTCCCTTCCTTTAACAAAACCACTCTGGTTGAAGGAGATGATCTTAGGCAAAATTCCAGATAACCTGTTAACAATAATTTTGGAGATCAATTTGTTAACCACTGTACACAGGATGATATATCTATATTCTGACCAATATTTGGGTCCATTAATCTTTGGGATGAGACAAATTGTAGTACTTGTAAAATATTTAGGCAGAAATTGGCCTTGAAATATGTCTTGGATGGCTCGAATCAGGCCTACCTTGATGATATGCCAAGAGAATTGGAAGAAAGAGACTGTGTATCCACCTGGACCAGTAGCTTTATTGCCATCCATTCGGAATAGAGTCTGCCTAATCTCCTCCTCATGAGGAATATTCATAAGATTATGATTGGCTTCTATAGTTATGAGCTGTGGGATAACAGTAAGGAAATCCCCATCCCTTGAAATTGGCTCTTTTTGGTATGCCTTACTGAAAAATTGAATCCTAGAATCGGCCATATCCTTATCATCAGTCAGCTCACTCCCAAGCTAGACTATGCTACTTATTCTATTTTTTTGGTATTTTCTATTCACCACAGTATGAAAGTATCTAGTATTTTGATTACCACTCCGTAGCCATTTAATATTTGCTTTTTGTCTCCAAGGATCTTCCTCCCAGGATAGTTTGTGTCAAAAGTGCGTTTGCAAATTGGAGTGCCTGTCTGTTCTCTGGGGTGTTTTCTTCTTCAAATTTCATTTGGGCACAGTCCACCTTGAATTCAACTTCCTTGATTTGTACATTATTTTTTTTGAAAGCCTCTTGATTCCATGCTTGCAAAGTGATTTTAAGTCTTTTCAATTTATTCCACAGTCTCCACACTCCATTCCCCTTCTTGTCCTTATCCCAATAATTCTGTACCAGATTCAGGAAAGTATGATGCTTGGTCCAAATGTTCAGAAATCTAAAAGATGTTGGGATTTTTTGCCAATTGGATATATTTTTAATGAGCATTGGAGAATGGTCAGATCCTCTACTATTAAGATTCATGACCTTACATCTAGCTGCAATCTGCGTGAACTCAAAATTACCTAGAATCCTGTCCAATTTTTCATTAAGTTTGCTACTTGAGCAAGTGTACTTACATCCCCAGCACAAATGTCCACGAGCCCATAGTCAAAAATGGCTTGTTCAAATTCGTGCACAGGAAGCATTTTGTTAATAACTCCATCACTTCTTTCACCACTATTTCTTATGATGTTAAAGTCTCCTGCTAGATACCAACTTCCTGAAATTTATGTAGAAATGTCTCTCAATCCTAGCCAAAGGGTTCTCCGGTGGACATAATTACAATCCTTATAAATGGCTATATAGTATCCCACAAACTTAGCAATTTGGCATTCAACTTTCAGAAGTAAAAATTGATTATGGGACAGTATTAGAGTGCATTGAACATTGTCCCTCCACAAAACCTAAATCTTCTCATTTTCTCGTGTGCATGTATATTTTGGAAGCTTCAACCTGTGGTTTAAAAATTGTCACCATGTTGACATTTTGTGATTTCAGAAGACTCTTGATACGGTTTCTTGCATTGATTTTGGCAATTCCACCCACATTCCAAGTGATACAATTAATCATTTGGAGCAGGCACAATAAATTGACATGGCTCATTGTTAATCGAAGCCTCTTCATCAGTTGTATCACTTGAGCCTTCCTCTGATTCAGTATACTTATTTGGGTCCACTGATTGCAGGGTATCCCCATTAGTATGGTAAGTTGCGCCCCTTGCCCACACGGCCTACAACAGTCCAATCTTGGTTTACTAAGTACTTCAAACAAGTTGTTGCTATTAGTTTCTCTTTCTAATTCTAATATTCTTTTATTGATAGGCTCAGCTTCATCAGGACTCTCATACACAACAATGGCCCAATTCTTTTTTGGGCCCAATTTTTTCTTTCTCTTTGTTCCTTTATCTGTTTTGGAGGGCTGCTCGGACTCGCATTTGTCATACCATTCCTGTCTCCTTAATTTTTTGAATATCTTTCTACTAATATTGTTGCCATAATCAAATTTACCATCTTTGTCTCTTCCGATCTCTTTTCTATTAATCCATCTGGAATCCCATAATCTGCATCACTTTCTTTATCCTCCACGTATGGTATTTTGTTATCTTCACGTTCCATTTCAACCATCTGCTCATACTTATTTTCCAGCTCGAGATCTTTGGATGCTTGATGTTCATGTGAGCACAGATCAAAGTTTCCTTTATCACATGCCTTAGTTATCAGTCCTATCTCTGCCCCCTTTGTTGCCTTTTCAAAGATTCTTGTACTTGTTGCAGTGACCTTTTGCCCCACTTTATGTGTTGTAACCTCTTTCAATCTGTGTTCCCGTTCTTTTGTCAGATTTCATAGCTGCCCCGCATCCCTGGTAGCCATGACTGGGATTGTACTTGTCTGGCCCTGTTCAAACCCTCCCAGATTTTGAAATTTGGGTGAATGTAACGCGCCACCCTTATAAGGCCGTTCTTCCAGCATTTCTTCATCAACATCCACCATTTTTCCTTTTCCTTCATTCTTTTTTGGCATGTTTTCCATTTCATTCCTTTTTTTCAAACAGTTTTCTTCCTCATGTCGAAGATGAGAGCAGTATTCATAGTATGCATGGTGTTCTTCATAATCAACTTGCTGCCAACATCCGTTTCTTTCCATACCAATCCAAATTTGTTGAGGCTTCGGCCTTGAAATGTCCATCTCAACACAAGCACGAGCCATACTTGGTCTTGTTCTCTTCACGATAGGCATATCAACATATAACAGCTGCCCCAATGCACTAACAATAGATAAAATTGCCTCCTGTTGTTGAAAGAAAATATATGGTAATCCTGGGAGCTTAACCCAAACAGAAACTACTGGTGATTCCTTTTCACAGCAAAAGTTTTTGTTCCATTTCATGACTCTCATTGGAGCCCCAAGAACCATCCATTTTGACTGAGAAAACATGACAAAGTAGTCTTCTTTCATATCAAATTGTATAACTAGATGTTTCTTCTCCAACCAACCAATAGAAAAAATTTCCCTTAAGTCCAAATCTATTCATACTTGCCTGAATATCCTTCAAGTTTGACCTAAAGTGCGAGAATTTTCCTTCAAGGACATATCGTCCAATTTCCTCCAACTGAGATATCAATGCTTTATAAGTAGTAGGTTGAATATCTATTCATACAAATGCCGGCTCTCTCCTTTATAAGTAGTAGGTTGAATGCTCGAAATTGTCCTTGCCACACCCTCCATAGGCCTGATTTCCTCAAAATAAAGCTTAGCTCCACCATTTGCAACACGTTGTTTCTGTATACCAAGCTCCTTAAGATTCTGCTGCAGTATTGGGAAATCACCTGGTCCAGAATAAGATTTCTACCATTGGCCCTTTGGAAGTTTTCTTCTCTATTATATCTATGCTCGTTATATCCTTTGAATCCTAAAAATTCCTTAGGAAGTGGGAGAAAATTTCTATTCTCTGGCCCTCTTTCTTTACTCTCTACGAGCTTCTCAGAGTTGTTTGCCTTTTCCTGGGGGTACTTTACCCTTTCTTCCCAATATGGATGTCCATTCTTATCATTCTTGTTGAAAATTCTCTCCTTCCTTCTACGAATATAATTGTTTTGGTGTGTCTCTTGAGGTCTAAATCTTTGTTGCGGTGGTGGTCGGAGTACCCGTCGGTTGAAAGTCATCTCTCAATCTCTTTTGTTTGTTTGCATATTCTGTTGACTTAACCTTTATGTTGGTGATCTAGAAAGCTAATTGTGACAGAATTTGCCACATTGAAAGCTTGTTTTATAGCTATCTAGTCTATATTTCAAATGTGGATCCTTTATTTACACATCGAGCAAGTATTTTTGCAAGTTGTTCCTATGAAGTTTTAATAGCTTACTAGGAGATGGATTCTTAAGAGATTTGATAGATAAGATTGATACAAATAAAACTAGAATTCTAGTCCAATTAATACCAAATTTTTTTCTATCTTTTTAGGGGTTTGGGACGTGTATCAATCAACAGTGCCCATATTTTGAGCTTAATGTGTTTCAATTGCATTGTTGGATCTTTTTTTAATGGGCTAATTTCAAGCTCAGGATTTTGAGTTGGAAATTGTTCTTTGCTCATATTTGTATTTTTTTGTTTGTACTACTTAAGGGCTGGATGAATGAAAAACTAGCTTGGTTCAATTTTTTTCTTTTTACCTAAGGGCTACAGTGGAACAAGCTTGGTTTGGTTAATACACTTGTGCATGCAAGAATTTAGGACAACCAATTTACCATGATATTGTGTTTTTGGAACTTAATTTATTGATGGATTACATTGTCACAGAATTATCTTTTTACATTGTATTGGCGGTTTTCAAGATCAGGATTTGTTAAAAATCTACAATACAAGCTGAGAAACAAAAGGCGTGGCCACCAAGTCACAAATGTCAACAAAGGTCAAAGGTCAACCAAGGTTAATAGTCGTAGGGTCTTAGAAATGGGCTTTTAGGAGCCTCGCCCAACTAACGACCTAGCAATCAGACGACCAAAAAACGTGAAGATCTGTCCCAGCGACCTAAACAATAGCATTTTGGGAATCGACGTAGGAAATCTTATCACTTATGATTGATTGGACTCCAACATTAAATGTGAAGTGGTGGTTACCCATCCCATGCATGGTTTAGGCAGCCGTCAGTCAAAAGTGAAGGGAACTCTCAGCTGATTTGACCCTTGCGTCATTCTTGTGGGTCCAGTATTAAATTCATGCAATCATTGTTCCCATGCAAATGACAAGTTTACACTATAAATAAGAATAAAGGGAGCTGAGAAAAGGGTGGATCCCAGAATAAATTTCATTCTTCTTGTCTTTGGCACATTTACTCTCTCTTCCATTCCTTGCAAAGATTCCTTGTCTTTTACACATTAACAATGCAAGCTAATTTAAATATAAATTTCCCGCGAATATAAATTTTTTTTGTTGAGTCGAAGGTTGAATTTGATATCAACAAATTGGCGCCGTCTGTGGGAAACTCTACAAAAAGCTATGTAAAAAACTCCCGTCGAAAGGAAATGAGTGGAAAACATTCCATAAGCCAGAAAATATGAAGTAGTAATGTCGGATTGCCTTCTAGGTTTCGAAGGAACCGAGGAACAGTTGGTACCAGTCCCTTACGACTGCCAATGGTCATTGAAAATGAGACCATCTCGGTGGTAAGTGGAAGCCCTCGCTGAAGAAGTACAGCGGGTGCAACAACGTAACCTACCAACGTCCCAACAACAACTAGCAGGTTCCTCCCATGACGACTCCTCTTGGTGTGCAGAAAATGTGGGGAGGTCATCAACAAGAATGAATCCTGTAAGGGAGATTGTTAGAAGAAGGCGAAGCTTCACCCCAATGCAAAACTATAGTCAACCAACTCCCCACACCAGGGCTACACCGGTTCCCTCCAAAAACACAGCTGGTAGCAGTGCCGGGTCCGCAGCTAGGACCTAGACGACCCAGGTTGCCTGAACCCTATCAACAATGCGGACACAGGTAGAGGAGGGAGAAGTCCAACGCCAACCCACCATTACAGCCATGCATCGAGCTCGCTTCCAAGGACCTCTCAGAGCCAGCAACTAGTCCCTTAGCAGATCCACGAGCTGAATGAGCTGAGGAAACGACTAAATGACCTTGAGCAAAGACAACTAAGGGCAAATGGAGCTGACAACCTGTGGGGAAGGCTGTCCTCTTTTGACCTCATGATTCGAGAAGCCATTATGCCCTCTAAAATGAAACTCTCCCAGATAGGAACTTATAGCGAGGAGTCAGACCCAGTTGCTCACCTCCACCGATATGTATCTTGGATGGAGCACTAGAACACAAGGAGCTATCATGTGTAAAGCCTTCACCCTTACTTCACAAGGGAATTCACAAACCTGGTACGGCTACTTGGCCCCAGGATCCGTTCATAGTTGGGAGCAACTCTCTTCTGGATTCGCATCTCAATTCACGGGGTCAAAGGCCAGAGCAACCCCCAAGGAGATGTTGGGGAAAGGCTAAACTACTCAAAAGCTACTTAGACCGCTTCAACAGGCAGTTCATAACTAAAGAAAGGTGGCAGATGAATCACTTTTGATAGCTGTCAAGTCGAGCCTTTATAAGGACACCCATGTTTGGTAGGCCTTGCATGAGGACCCCCCAAGCACTTATAGGGAACTTCCGAGGAGAGCCGAAAATATATAAGTAAGGAGGAAGCCATTGAAGGGAGTTCAAGGTTTGAAAAGACTCTGAAGAACGATAAAAAAGACCAAAAGAAAAAAAAGACCTACAATGAAGCGAGAGGCCACCGAACTTGGCTAAATCCTTTATCAAACTCAACACTTTCGTCGAACACATCTTCAATGTCTTGCAGAACGACCCAATCCTGCCCAAAAGCAAGGCCTATAAAGAAATCACTAAAGGATCCTGACAAGTCCAAATACTGCGAGTACCATAAGAATGTGGGCCATGACATGGACGAATGCAGGCAGATCGGAAGAGCGTCGTGTAGCTAATCGAACGGGAGTACCTGAGTGAATACGTGATGAATCACCAAGGGCAGGACCGACAGGCCGTCCCAACGCAGACCTCAATGCCCAAATCCTACGGAACCGACCTCAAGCCGAAATTCACGTACTTGTTCGCGGAAACCACGGCGTGGAAGGTTCCAAGAGACAAAGGCAAGGTCTTGAGAGAGATGCCTAGAATTGCAACCACTTGCTCACGGTACAACCCCCCTTCTCTCGAACCAACTAGTTCTCCTTTTGTAACGAGGATGCCTACAGCCTGTTACACCCTTACACAGATGCCATTGTCATCACCATGTCAGTTTCTTGTTAATATCCACAAGACCTTGGTGGACAACGGCAGCATTGTAAACATCATCTACTGGCGAATTTCTAGCAGATGAAAATAGACCAGAAGAGCCTGAGGCCCTACACGACCAGACTCTAGGATTTTATCGGGGATTATGTAGAGGCAAAGGGAGAGCGCACTCCTTGTGGAGCTAGGTGATGAACCTTGCCAAAGAAGGATAATGGCACATTTCATTATTTTGGACATGCCTTCGAACCACAACGCCATTCTGGGGTGCCCAATCTTATACGAGCTCAAGGCTGCAACTTTAATCTATCACTACGTCATGAAATTTCCTACCTGCTATATGACGGCCATTGTCTGAGGTGACCAAAGTGTTGTATGAGAGTGCAATCTGGATTATGCTGAGAGCACAACTACCCTACCAGAAGTTCGCATACTTAACCTCAAAATGGAAGGAATAAAGTTGATAACCCACCAGAGCTCTTCTGGCCAGTTCGATAAGCTTGGCCATTGCTCCCTTAAGAAGGGTTCAAACAATGAGAGTTGCAGAAAACCAATTACCCAAACCAGCAACAGCAACGACTAGGACCAATCAAAGGAAAGACCAAGCAAAATCCTTACCCTATCTTTAAAGAGAAAGTACTCCTCCTCATCACGGCGGTCAAAAGCACAAGGACAAGTATAAAATGTGCAGGAGACACAAGGTTGACACACCCTTGAAATGAAGAACGCCTTGGAAAGAAAAAATGACTAACACCGGGTACTAACTCTGAACTTTATATAGTCTCCTCCAGTCTTTTGCAAAATGCTATGACATTCACATGCCTACGCAAACTCTAAAATTTCAAAGCCGCACTTTTGTGACTTAACAATTGATATCCCAAAATGTTAAATGTTTATTTCCTCTATGAGATACCCCCTCAATATGAACACAAGGCAAATCTGTGACAGTCGAGCAAAAGGTTCCGCGACCAAGGTTAGAACGAGCTTCTAACTAGCGACCTAACACTTGATTAAAAGGTTCCGTGACCAACGTTGGAACAAGCTTCTAACTAGCGACCTAACACTCGCGTAAAAGGTTCCAGGACCAAGGTTATAATGAGCTTCTAATTAGTGACCTAGCACTCGAGTAAAAGGTTTCGCAACCAAGGTTAGAATGAGCTTCTAACTAGCGATCTAATACTTGAGTAAAAGGCCTCGCAACCAACATTGGAACATATTTATAACCAGTAACCTAACACTCGTCTGAAAAGATTCACCTTACCTGTTCAAAAACCACGACTAAAACAAACTTTTAGTCTGTGACTCAGCGCCTCTTCCGATCTGGCTGCGCAACCAAAAGTTTGAACAAACTCTTTGCTATGTGACCTAACATTTGGGGGCAAGCTGCCCACAAGTTTAAGCCGGAACAAATCAAAATGAACTGACAGTTGGACGGGCTCACACATGGACATACCCTTAATTCTTTACTCCAATGTATACGTGACCCGAGACTAGAACATGCTTCTTGTCGAGGTGTCCTAATACTTGGCCTCAAATTCTTATGGGTTTAGCACTAGTAGGCAAAAGCGAGAATAAACTCTTCGCTAAACGGGATTGGCCAAATGGTAAAATTGTTTTAATAAAACGAACTAACAGTTGGAAAAGTTTTTTACTTCATTCAAGAATACAGATAGCAAAAGGGCTAGGTTACAAAGAAACTTTTAAGTATGACTCTCAGAGGCTGGAACCACACCTTCTCCGGTAGGAACAAGGGCCTCTGACTGAGAGATGATCTATACCTCATCTTCCTTGTTAGAGCTCACATAGCCGTAATCCTCATTTAGCTTGGCAACTTGCTCTTAGGGAAAGTCCAGGTCACATTCTGGGTGCTTCCTTGCTACCTCGCCCACGATCTCCTTAGTCGTCTTGTAATAAAGACCGACAATAGTGCTCTTATACTACCAACGAGTTCGCTGGCAGCTACCCTGTCCTCAGCTGCTCTCAGGGCAAGCTCGTAGTTTGACCTCTCCATCTCCATCACCAGCTGAGACCCTAGGTCTTTATATTTTATGTTCCAAGCTTCTAGCTTGATTCGCAGATCAACTGACTCTCCTCTGGAAAGATGAAGTTCTTGCTCTTTCTCCCTAAGAACCAATTCCATCTCTTTGTTGGCCCTGATAGCCTCAGTCGCTAGACAGAAAGCTTCTCCTTCTCCCCAACTAAGTGCTCCACACGGGCCTCTGTGTTCCACTAAGATGGCTGACCGAGCTCGCATCACTGTGCTAGCTTGCAAGAGTTCTCCCATCGAAGAATGGGCAGCGAAGCCTTCCCACTTCTTGGACCCACTTCTTGGACTAGCTCCGCTACGCTGTTCATCGCGTCTGTGACGGCCTTGGGCAAGACAGGGATGCTGGCAGAAAGAGGCTTCCTGGCCAAATCAAACTTGAGCAGTTTCTTCGGCTCGGCTATGTGAGTTGGATCCACCAGGAGAAAAAGATCCTCGCACAGTAGGTCACGTCGTCCCTTGCCATACTGGCCAAAAGAGTCGTGGAAGTAGCCGGGGGTGAGTCCTCTTGAGACTCCCATATGGACAACCGTTGTTTATCAGGTCGCTCAGAGACGGCCATATCATCAAAAGTCATAAGCTATTTTCCAGCGGCCCTCTCCTACCTCAGCCTTTTCTTCTCCTCATGTCTCCTTAAAGCCTTAGCGAGCTGTGCTGTGGTCTTTATTCCCTCGGTTTGGTCGCGAGCTGGAGCCACCAGGTCGTAAAAATCAGCGAAGGCCAAAAGTCAACAATGGTCAACGGTCATATGGACTTGGAAATAGGCCTTAAGCACCTCACCTGACCTAACGACTTGGCGACCTAACAAGCAGAAGACCAAGGGACTTGACTCAGTGACCTTGAGGATGGATCTCTATTCCAGCGCTCCTACAATCTAAGGCATCTGGGCATCACGACAATGAGCTCATAGTCTCCAGACCTAATGCTGTGACCCAGCGAGCAAGCCAGTGGAGTAGCGTCATGAGAACCCATGTGGAAAATCCTGTCCCTTACGACTGGTATGACTCCAACATTAAATGCAAAGTGGTGGTTACCTGTCCCACTCATGGCTTAAGCAGGCATTAGTCAAAAAGTGAAGGGTTAATCTAGCCGATTTGCCATTTATATCGTGGGTCCAGCATTAACTGTATATAATCAATATTCCCATGCAAATGGTAAATGTACACTATAAATAGAGGCAAATAGAATTGGGAAAGGGTTCAACACCCAAATCTCATTCTTCTTGACTTCAATACATTTATAGTCCTCCATTTATTATAAAGCATTCCTTACCTTTTTTAGATTTATTGTTCATATTGATTTGAATACAAATTTCCCGAGAATGCAAATGTTGTTTGTTGAGTTGAAGGCTAAATTTGACATTAACAAATTGGCACCGTCTGTGGGAAACTTTACAAGAAGCTGTATAAAACAAACACCCAGTGAAATCTAACCTCTGGTGAAAAGAAATTAGTGGAAGATGCGAAATTCAAAAGACAAGAAATAGCAATGTCCGACTGCCTCCTGGGTTCTAAAAGAACTCGGGCACTGCCAGTGCCAGTCCTTCATGACAGTAGTAGCAATGGAAACAGAAACTCTCTTGCGACAAGTAGAGGCCCTCGTCGAAGAAGTCTGACGGTTACAACAACGCCACCCGCCAACTTTCCAACAACACATGATGGAATCCTCTCATGGCGGCCCCTCTTGCTACGCTGAAAATATTGAAAGATCTCTGACAAAGGTGAACTCTCAAAAGGAACACGTCAGGAGAAGGTTGAGCTTCACTCCAACTCAAATCTCCAATCACCCATCTTCTAACATGAGAGCTGCACTACTTCTTTTGAGAAATGTGGACGGAAGCAGTGTGCTCACAAGGCTAAAACCCCGTCCTCAGTGAGGTCCCAGACGGCCAAGGTCGTTGGAGTCTCTACGACCAAGCGAGCATAGATAGAGGAGAGGAAGTCCGACACCTACCGAGCATGATAGCCATGCATCAAGCTCACCGCCAAAGACATCTCGAGGCCAACGACCAGTCCCCCAACAGATCCACGAGCTGGACAAGCTGAGGAAATGACTAAGTGACCTTGAGGAGAAAGAGTCCACGGAAAGGGAGCAGACGACCTATGGGGAAGTCCTCTCCTTTCAACCTCTCCATTCATGAGGCCGTCATGCCGTCCAAAATGAAGCTCCCTCAGATAGGGACTTCTTGTGGTGAGTTAGGCCCAATTGCTCACCTTCACCGATACGTGTCTTGGATGGAGCTCCAGACCGCGACAGGAGCTATCATATGAAAATCTTTTGCACTTACTTTGGAAGGTAAAGTGCATACCTGGTAGCCTGGCCCCAGGATCTGTGCACAGTTGGGAGAGTTCTCCTTCGAATTTGCTTCCCAATTTATGGGGTCGAAGGCTAGGGTCACTCTCAAGGAGA
The DNA here is from genome assembly GCA_963692815.1 of Nyctanthes arbor-tristis. Taxonomy (NCBI): domain Eukaryota; kingdom Viridiplantae; phylum Streptophyta; class Magnoliopsida; order Lamiales; family Oleaceae; genus Nyctanthes; species Nyctanthes arbor-tristis. The sequence goes on along the minus strand of CAVNYN010282333.1, from coordinate 22,042 downwards.
TATTGGGAACCATCAAGCAAGAGAAGTTAGAATTGCTCAAAAGCTATCTGGACCGCTTCAACAGATAGGTCATGACCATGGAAAAGGTGGAAGACAAATCACTTCTAATCATAGTTATGCCAGGCCTTTACAATGATACCCGCTTTTGGTGGGCAATGAATGAAGACTCTCTGAGCATTTATAAGGAGTTTCTGAGGTGGGCTGAGAAATACATTAGTGCTGAGGAGGCCATTGAGGGGACCTCGCGAGCTGAAAAACCACCAAAGGATGAGAAAAAGGATCAGAAGGCAAAAAAGAACCTGCGACGAGGCGAGAAGCCCTCCAGCTCGTTCAATCCCTTCACCAAGCTCAACGCCTCTGTTGAACACATCTTTAATATCCTACAAAATGATCCAATTTTACCTAAGGCAAGGCCTCCAAAGAAACCATTAAAAGACACTGACCAGTCCAAGTACTGTAAGTACCATTGGAATGTGGGACTCAACACGGACGAGTGCAGGCATCTCAAACAAGAGTTTGAGAGGCTAATCGAATGGGGGTACCTGAGTGAATATGCGGCAAATCAACAAGGGCGGGACCGACAAGCTCTTCCCCATGCAGACCTCAACGCCCAGGTCCCACGGAACCAACCTCTAGCTAAAATCCGCATACTTGTCAGCGAGAACAACGGCATGGAGGGTTCTAAGAGACAGAGGTGAGGTCTCGTGATAGAAGCCAAGAATTGCTACCACTTGCTCACAGCACAACCCCCTGTCTCTCGAACCAGCTTGTTCTCCTTCTATAACGAAGATGCCTACAATGTGTTACACCCCCATGCGGACACTCTAGTTATCACTATGCCGGTTTCAAGTGTTAAAACTCACAAGACGTTGGTGGATAATGGCAGCACCGTCAATATCATTTACTTGTGAACTTTCTAGCAAATGAAAATAGACTAGAAGAGCCTAAGGCCTTATAGTACCAGACTTTAGGGATTTACTGGGGACTATGTAGAAGCTAAGAGTTAGATCACACCCCTCATAGAACTGGGAGATGAGCTCTGCAAGAGGAGAATAATGATGGATTTCATTATAGTAGATGTACCTTCAAACCACAACGCCATTCTGGGCTATCCAATTTTGTACGAGCTCAGGGCCGCAACCTCAATTTACGACAACGTCATGTAATTCCCGACTTGAGGTGGGACGGCCATTGTGTGAGGCGATCAATGGGTATTAACGAAATGCAACCTGGATTATGCTAAAGAAATTACCGCCTTGTCGGAAGTTCACACACTTAGCCCTGAAGTCAAAGGGTTAAATTATCCACTGCTTAGAGATTCCACATCCAAGCATCAGCTCCAATAAACTCAAGGGTACCACCTCGGCAATATGACTACGAGAGTAAGTCTACCCCCAGCTATGGGAGAGGTTGAGGAAGGCGACCTCACTTATATGCAAGCGTCAGTAGTAACAGTGAAGACCAACAATAGGGAAAGCAGGACAAATGTCTTCGTCCAGCCCTTATAGGGAAGAGTGTCCTCCCAGTAGTGGAGGTAAAAAACATAGTGCAAAGTGAGAAACACCAATGAGACAGAGTTGACGTACCCACGGGAAGCTGAGCACCCAAAAGGAAAATGATAAAGATGGAAACCGGATACCAACTCTAAATACACGAGCAATTCTCGTCTTCTCCTACGCAGCTCTCTTCCTCTCAATCTCGCGAACGGCCCGCCTTTGGCCCTTGGAGAGATGTTTTTTCCCTGAAAAGAGTGTCAAGTGTCAGGTCGCAAAAGTTTCACAAAAAATGAGCCGTTAAGCAAGCAATGATAAGTTGATGAAAAGAATAGTAGCTTACAGTTGTCGGGATCCCTGGAAATGTGCTCAGTCTTGGGAACATACAGACCGATGCTAACCAAAAAATCCTCTTCTATCAATTCTGTAATGTCGTGATGGTGTTTAAGAATCTGGGCAATGATCTCTACTTGCTCCTTAAACGATGGAGTTAACGGCTGACCTCGTTCAACACCTAATAAGAAAGGAAAAAGCAGTTAAATGTCAGTTTATCAGGCCGTGGGAATAAATTTGTTGAACGCATGCTTACTAGGTGTTGTGTCAATTTTAAATACTCACAAGCGCACGAATGAATTGGAATATAAAAATGTGAGTAACGAGGTCGATCCCACGAGAGCTGCAAAGATGATTATAAAAATTTAATCTAGTCTTCCTTAGCTTACTTTTGGCTAGTTGAGAAACATGAGTTTGTTTGATTAAAGCTAGTAATGAAAGGAAGAAAATAAACGATAACAATTTTCTACAAGTTTTTGATTAGTGAAGAGAGAATTACTAAGGTTTTTGAATCCACCACATTTGACAACATACCAGCTAGATATCTATTAATTCCAAAACTCAAGTAACAAGTCGAAATCAATCTATTATTACCTATATATTTCTCAATTAAGATCGGTTTAGGAAATTCTAAAGTAGGTTCTTCTTTGCTTCTTTTACTAAACTATGTAAGCATTCTCCGCATCAATTTAAGGAAAATGACGAATCAAAGATAATTACTTAACAACCAAATTCAAGCATAGATTGATCAATCGAGTTTCTAACAGCAATAATACTTGATATTAAAGATGAAAGAAAAATCAAATTGATTAAGAAAATAAGTAAGAACCATAAACATTTCACACAAATGGAATTCATTTGATAACCAAACAATTAACTCTTTTCTTATCTGAATCTTAAGGACAGAACCCTACCCTATTCTCGAACCCTCTGTCGAGCTCTAACCTGCCCGCATTTCCTTTGGAAAGGGCCAAAAAAATGTCTCCACCTACTGCCAACAGTCTTTCTTCGGAATTCTACTGAACGGGTCAATCCTCCTCTCCCCCGTTTGTTTTAGAAACTTATCCTAAGGTCTCCTAGCCAAGAGCTCCCTGGCGGGATAGAGGAAGCAACCCGCCTGCTGTGGCAGGGCAGCTTTTTTCTTTCACAATAAGACCTGGACGATTATCCCTACCCTTAGTAGTTTATGAGTTTACGTCCATCCCTAGTCGGGTACAGTTTCCTTTTGATTTTTCCCTTGTACCCATTACCCGAATTCGCGCAAGTGTGTCCATACCCCCCAAAATTGACTTGATGAGGAATCCATTCTCACGAACAAACACAACTCCTACACACACCTAGGAGCCCTCCTTCTTGCATATCCATACAAGACCCGAGAGTAGGCGGGTCGAGGTCCTACGAGGTACCCACTACTCGGAGTACCCTCCCAAAAGGAAAAATATGTCTGTCAGGTTTGGTTCTTTTCTTAGTTGGGTTGGGTGGGTTCGACCAGAAATGCTATGCTTACACACAAGACTACCCCTCTTCCTGAAAGCTTCACGGGGACTACTTTATGACGATGGACTACCGCCCATAGAGGGTTTGCTGCACAAGGCCCCTGCAGAGGAAAAGCTTTATCCCAACAAATAGAGGATGCTCAGCTCCGCACAACATAGGGATTGGCACACTTTCGGGAAGAACATGGAATAGTAGAGGATCCGGCATGCAGAACACGGTGATCATTAGAAATTCACAAATTAGAAATGCTGAAATATACTCTTTCCCTTAACTTCTCATACCAGACACTAAAATGTAAATAGGGATCAGAAATGTGGTCAATATCATGAAGAATAAAGAGATACCGTCTATACCCAAATAGAAATTTATGTTTTCATAAGGAAGCCATTGAAGGCTTTCCACAAATTGAGATTTGGCCGTAGAAGGATCGAATTGTATCCAAAGAACAGGGGGATACAAAAAACTAATAAGAGAGGCAGACAGACCAATCAATTGTATCGGTCGTATTCTTGAATTTGGAATGAAAAGGGGAGTAATGCTTCCTAGCACGGGACAAAGAATAGGACCACTTAGATCAAAATAGCATTGTTCTAACATAGACTAGAATCGATCATTGAAGAGATTAATTGACAACAGTAAAAAGATGGGCGCCTAATTCCAATACAATAGTGATCTATCAATGCAAGTCAGCTAAACACCATGATTGATGAGTGGGTAGGTGGGTTAGGTGCACCTCTCGGCCAGTGGGAAGTAATGAGGCTAGTCTCCCCCCTGAACGAAAGAGTATTGGGCCCCCTTCCTGCATATGGGCCTCTATTGATATTCTTTATTTTGAATTACCAATCGAGAATCTTTCTAACTAAAAAAATCTCTCTGACAAAATGCAATTCGTCAAAGGGGATAAAAAGAAGAGAAAGAAAAGGAAGTTTTTTCTTTCATTCATTCAATAAATAAGAGAACAAAGAAACCACTCAAAAATGAAAGTTAGAAAAAGAAGTGTCAGTAAGAACAAGCACTAGACTTCTTCCCCCTTTCTCCTTTTGTGTTTTCGCTCGGGCTTTTCATTTTGGTTTATGAGGATTGGGCGTAGTGCGGATTAAGGAGTAGCTCCTCCATGCTGTGGCTGTGGAGGTGGGTTCTGTCACTGCCTGATAGAGGCAGAAGTGGGGGTCACTGGAGCTATCTGCGTCGAGTGTTTCGATTGAAAGAGGAAGGGAGACAATTTGCCAGGATAGAAATCAAAAGAGTCGTGCTTTAAAGTGGAATTCTTCTAAGATCCATTGCTAGATTTTGCTGAAAGATCTACTCCCGCAGAGAAGACTTGCGCAGATCCTTGTCGGCTGTCCAGAAAGTCATGGGAGAGGCAGGCTAAGTGAAATAATATACTATAGAATCTTATAAGTCACGCACAGCACACTTTCTATATCTCCTCCGTCTACAAGGTGAATAGCTTAGCTTATAGCACAGCGTGTTCGCCACCACACTGGCTGGCTGGTGTAGCAGCAACTGGACTTGACCACTCTACTTCAGACAAGAAGAGAAAGGAAATTCCTATTCTTTCTCATAGGAAAACGCCAGGTCCAGACCACTGAAGTGAAGGAATGTTACCGCGCAAACTACGTAAACCAGAGGAAGGACAACTAGCTAGGTCAAACAAAAAGGGTTTCATCTTCAACCTTAGTACAAAAATGCTTAGAACATAATCAAAGTAAAGCAAACAAAATGGATAGAACCCGGCATAGATTCAAGTATAAATCTATGAATTCTTCTATGAAAATGCCTCTACTTTGCTCCCTGCTTCCTCACTCTTTTCTCTCATGTATTTCTCTCCAAAAACCTTGTTCTTGAATGACCACAAGAGTGCTCCTTATATAGAGAAAATCCACCAACTTGCTTGTTGCAACTTGATCAAAGTTAACCCTCATGCCAGGCTGGTTCCAGTAAATCTGATGCAAGTTTTAGCCGTAATTTGTTGATGATATTCAACGAATTTGGACTCATTACCAAAATAAAAGTTCTGTAAAAAATGAGTTGGCGATGTGCTGGAAAATATTTCAAGCCAATTGGAAATTTGTAGGCCTAGATATGCCCAAAAATGAAAGCACTGCCCACTTGTCCAGCAGCTATCATGTAAATGCATCCACTTGCAGATTGTAGGTGATTTTGGAAGCTGTTTTGTTCATATTTAGGATCAGATGATAAAATATAATTTTTAGATCTTCAAATTTTCGTTCGAATAGCGTAAGAATCATAGGATTTGGATAACTACAGCTTGATATATGCTTTACCCAACAGTTGTACAGATGGAAAGTTTGACTGTCAAACTGTTCTGGTTCTTTCTTCTTAGCAGTTTTTTGGTCAACTTATGTCCAGAATATGAGAAACTAATAAAGATGAAGATTGTAGATAGATCTCTTGTCTTCATTCTCCAACTTGAATCACACCAACATAACATCGAGAACTCTAGCTATGATCAAAATAGTGAAGGCTGCAGATTAGTCAACACCTTATCTTGATAAGAACACAACTTGCAACTTGATGATGACTTTTGACAACTTTCTAAACTGAATTTGAATTGGTTCTATGAGTTGATTTGGTAGATATTTAAGTTATCTTTCCAATCCCATCCCACTTGAATAATCTTCATTGGACCTCAAAAACTCCAGTTATCACGATTTCTTTGACACTTGCCCACGATAGACGTAATTGTTGAACATCCTGACTTGTCTTGATCAACTTGCGCCATGAACTTCCGACACTTGTCACACATAAAAGATACATCAATAAGTACCATTTTTCTTGTATAATACTTGTCAATATGCATATGAATACACACTTCAATTAATTGTATTTTTAGACTATGTATCCATAAAAATGGACTCGTACCATGAAAATCGATTTGCCTCAACAAAATGGTTGGATTACTATCAAATGAACATGTAGTGCCTTAGAAATGATATATCAAAGATGCACATTTTGACACTAATCACACCCCCAACCTAGGTTTTGCTAGTCCTCGAGCAACATCTAGAGATGGATATGCGTATGAATACGCACTTCAATTAATTGTATTTTTAGACTATGCATCCATAAAAATGGACTCGTATCATGAAAATCGATTTGCCTCAACAAAATGGTTGGATTACTATCAAATGAACGCGTGGTGCCTTAGAAATGATATATCAAAGATGCACATTTTGACACTAATCACACCCCAACCTAGATTTTGCTAGTCCTCGAGCAACATCTAGAGATGGATTCTCAAAAATCAATATTCATTTCAGATGTCACACAACATAGGTTTAAGCACATAATTCGATGGAAAGATTTCCAAAATGATGCATTCTCAAAAAGAAGATTTTTGTTCTCATCTTATCCAACGCTTGATTTCTTTTGTGAATGTGATCTAGCCCTCTCTAGACCCTAGTCAAAACTTGAATTCAAATAAAGAGTTGAGTTACTAAAAATGTGCACATAAACAATCTAACCCAAAAAGATTTAATAGTAACTCATTTCACTCGTGAATTTCACTTTGAACCCGACTAATCAACACTTTTTCTACAATTAGGTGTAAATGAGTGAAGATAGGAGAAAATTAGATAGTCAATGGTCCAATATCACTATGTTGATTTTCGAATTATGTTGGTTTTAGCTTCAAAGTTATAATTGGGCAAGTCAAACCTCAAAAGTATTTCTTATATCAAAGACATAGTCAAGCTCTTTTTTCATTTTGCATCATTTTTTTTTGGATAACAATGTTGTGCATTTTGACCGGTAGGTAGTTCACGCTCAAGTTCTCAAAGGCAGCCTTCTTTCTTGAACTATCTTGTCCTACACATTGGTGATGCATAGGCCAGATTATTCAAGACTAGCTCTCACTCTTTTAGGGTTCCAACTTTTTCCTACAGGCATCTTTTCTTCATTTTTTTCCCAATATATATATACTTTGGAGCTTAACTTGCCTACGGTCAATGCCCAGTTCAAACTCATCAACCGTGGCTAATTATGCTTCGGAATTCACATACCAATACCAAACTATTGATTGTCTAACCTTTTAATATCATTGATTTGGTCATTCTATATCTCTCCCTCTTCTTTTTCCTCTCTTACTTTTTTTCTCTCTCTTAATCTAAAAGGACATGGCTGTATCAAGTAAGGTTGAGATGGTATTAGCTATGGAACGCTTCATAAATCCTTACTCAACTGCAAGATCAAATTCAAGTCTAAACCAAAGATTTGAAAGGGCCAAATTCTAAAGTACGAAAGAATCTAACATGGATGAGTTGAAAACTTCATTTAGTAATATTCACAATTTTTTTTTCAAAACCAAAGATTTATCATTAGAAAGCACTTGAGTTCCATCCTCACTTTTTCAAAATTTTGACAATGTTTTGATGCATGATACAAAATTATCAAAAACATAATACTAATACTTATAGATATTCATGCATATGCATAATGAAAACACAAGAAATAAAATATAATAAGTATACGAAAGTAAAGGAAAGATCACACCTGATTGTTGCAATGTTGAGGAGGTTATTCAAGCTAACCCTGAGGAAACAGGATCTTCCAAAAGAAGTTTCTTCCCTTGCAATGTCTAAGAATGGTTTTAACCTTTGTCTATTGACTTTGAAGACATCACCATCTTTTGGATTCTCAATTTCAACAGCTCCATGAGGATAGACAGCACGAACAACAAAAGGGCCAGACCATTGAGATCGCAACTTTCCAGGAAATAACTGCAAACAAGAGTTAAATAAAAGAACCTTTTGACTTGGAGAAAAAAGATCTCAAACTGCTTTTATCATGGAAAAACTTCATTTTCTCCATATAAATCTTTGCACAATCATAAGCATCATTTCTAAGTTCTTCTAACTCATTCAATTGGAGTTTGCTTTCATGACCTACCTTGGTTAAAGAAAAATTCAAGTTCTTAATAGCCCAATATGCTCTATGCTCTAATTCGACGGGTAAGTGACATGATTTTCCAAAGACAAGTCGATAAGGAGACATTCCAATAGTGGTTTCAAAACCAGTACGGTAAGCCCACAATGCATCAGAAAGTTTTAAAGACCAATCTTTTCTTGCTGGGTTAACCATTTTTTCAAGAACGCGCCTAATTTTCCTATTTGAAATTTCAGCTTGACCATTTGTGGGTGATAAGGAGTAATCCCATATTTCTTCATCAGTTGGTCAAAATGCCTATTACAAATATGTTTCCCACCATTACTAATAATAGCACGTGGTGTACCAAATCAAGAAAAAATGTTTTCTTTCAAGAATTTTACCACAACTTTTATGGTCATTTGTCCTACATTCAATTGCTTTTACCCATTTGGACACATAATCAACAGCAATTAAAATGTATGAATTACCAAAAGAAATAGGAAAAGGACCCATGAAATCAATACCCCAAAAATCAAATAATTCAACAACAAGAATTAGGTTCAACGGAGAGAAATGTTTCAAAACCTTTGGCATCGATCACATGAAGTACCATACAAATGCATGTCTTTGAAAAGAGTTGGCCAGTAAAATCCACATTGTAAAATCTTTGCAATAGTTTTCTTTGATGAAAAATACCCACCAAATGCATAGTTATGACAAAAAGAAATCACATTTTGTTGTTCAGATCGGAAGAGCGTCGTCCTGGTGATTTGATCAGAGCAATATTTGAACAGATATGTGGGTCATCCTAAAAGAATTTCTTTATCTCAGTAGAAAATTTTGATTTTGTCATTTCGACTCCAGTGACTAAGTATATGACCAGTGACAAGATAGTTGACAATATCAGCATACCAAGGTGTTTGAGACACATAAAATAGTTGTTCATCCGGGAATGTTTCTTTTATAGGCAATCTCTCATCAATAGATTCCACTATCAGCCTCGACAAGGGATCAGCTACTCATTTTCAGCACCTTTCTTATCACGAATTTTTAAATCAAATTCTTGCAACAACAAGATCCAACGAATTAAGTGAGGCTTAGTATCTTTCTTGAAAGAAGGTATTTCAATGTAGCATGATATGTGTAAATTATGACTTTTGAACCAATCAAGTAAGATCGAGACTTGTCTAGACCAAACACAACAGCAAGCAATTCTTTTCAGTAGTGGAGTAATTAAATTGCGCATCATTGAGAGTTCTACTTGCAAAAAGATCACATAAGGCATCTTCTTCACATGTTGTCCTCAAACAGTACCAATGGCATAGTCAGATGCATCACACATGATTTCAAAAGGGATGTTCCAATCTGGTGGCTTAATGATTGCTGCAGAAGTAAACAGATTTTTAAGTTTTTCAAAAGCTTCAAGACAAGAATCATCAAAGACAAAAGGGGCATCTTTTGAGAGCAGGTTACACAAAGGCCTAGAGATTTTACTAAAATCTTTAATAAACCGACGATAAAATCCAGCATGACCTAAAAATGATCGAATTTCCTTTACTGTTTGTGGAGGTGGAAGAGTAGCAATCAGATCAATCTTAGACTTGCCAACCTCAATTCCTTTCTCTGAAACAACATGACCCAAAATAATTCCTTTTTTAAGCATAAAATGGCATTTCTCCCAATTCAACACAAGATTCTTTTCTTTGCACCTCTTTAAGACTAAAGTCAGATGGTGTAAACACTCTTCAAAACTTGACCCAAACACTGAAAAGTCATCCATAAATATTTCAAGAAAACTTTCCACCATATCAGAAAAAATACTCATCATGCACGCTGAAACGTAGCAGGTGCATTACATAAGCCAAGGGGCATCCGCTGATAGGCAAATGTACCAAAAGGACAAGTAAATGTGGTTTTCTCTTGACCTTTAGGTGCTATTGAGATTTGATTATAACCGAAATAACCATCAAGAAAACAATAATAAGCATATCCGGCTAACCTTTCTAACATTTAGTCAATGAAAGGAAGTGGAAAATGATCTTTCCTAGTCACGGCATTCAACTTCCTATAATCAATACAAACACGCCAACCAGTTTGCACTCGAGTACGAATAGATTCATCAGCATCATTTTTCACGACGGTTATGTCAAATTTCTCTGGAACAATTTGAATAGGACTAAATGAATTATCAAAAATAGGATAAATCACTCCTACATCTAAGAGTTTGATCACTTCAGCTCTAACAACTTGTTTCATATTGGGATTTAGTCGTCTTTGAAATTCATGTGTAGGTTTGACATTTTCTTCCAAATACATTCTATGCATGCAAACTGACGGACTAATATGATATCTTAAATTGTCCACCCTATAGTTTTTTTATGATCCTTAAGGATATCCATCAATTTACCTTCCTGTTCATTATCTAAATCAGAGGCTATGATCATTGGCAATGTCTCAGATGGTCCTAAGAATGCATACTTCAAGATCTCAGGTAATGATTTCAACTCCAACTTTGGTGGCTCAATAAGTGATTGTTTTGGCTCTAAAGTTCCAAGAGGTTCAATTTTGACTTTCCATTTATCAGTATCCATTAGTGGGGCAGATTCTAGTAAAGAATTCACTTTAATAATTGAAGCCTCAACATCTATGTTCATGCCAAGTTGAGTCAGATATTTTTCAAAGTGATCTTGTTCATTAGTTTGAAAGAAGAAATCATTATTGTCGATCATGTTCACTTCACACAAGTCGTCAATTTCAACAGATTTATTAGCAACATTAAAAATGTTCAACTCAACAGTCATATTTCCAAATGATATTTTCATGACACCATTACGATAGTTGATGATTGCACTGGAAGTTGCTAAAAATGGCCTTCCCAAAATTATAGGAATTTCATCACTCTTATTTCCAATAGGTTGAGTATCAAGAACAACAAAATATACTGGAAAATAGAATTTATCAGTTTTGATCAACGCATCTTCCACAATACCTTGAGGAGTTTTGACAGACCTATCTGCAAGTTGGAGAGTCATGGTGGTTGGTTTCAATTCTCCTAGACCAAGTTGCTTGTAAACTGAGTCCCTGGCAAAAGATTTACACTGCTCCTAAATCAAGTAAAGCCCGATCTATCATATGTTCACCAAAGACACAGGAAATTGTTGGACAATCAAGATCTTTACACTTGATAGATTTCTTATGTTGGATTATAGAGCTCACATGTTCTGTCAAAAATGCCTTTTCTGGAACATTGGATTTTCTTTTAACAGTACAAAGATCTTTCAAAAATTTTGCATAAGCAGGCCCTGTTAGTTAGCATCGAGGAATGGAATGTTAATGCTAACTTGCTTGAATACCTCCAAAATATCATTGTATTGGGCACGTTTCTTGTTAGGAACAAGTCTTTTAGGAAATGGAGCTTTTGGAATGAAACTTGAGGGCTGATTGTCATTTTCAATTGATTCTTTGGGTTTTCAACTTTCAGACTGACTCATGTCACTTTCTTTCTCAACTGAGGTAGATAATCAGGTTTGGTTATGGTTTTTCCTGAACTAAGAGTGGTTGTGATTTAACCTCTTCATTGGAATTCGATGATCCTACCTTATATTGACCTTTGGGATTGGGGACGGGTTGACTAGGAAAATTTCCTTTTTCTCTTTCCAATATAGTAGTAGCAAGTTGTCCTATTTGTGTTTCAAGTTTCAAAATGGATTACTGGGTTGATTGCATGAACTGTTGTATCCTCTAGTGAAGGTTTCTTTTGAGTTGTTACAGACCTTTGATGAACATTTTGAGGATAAGATGAATTAAAGTAAGCAGAGTTTTGATTTGGAATACTAAACTGATGCTCTCCTTGATTCATCAAAGGTTGGTGTTGCTTCCATGAGAAATTTGGATGATTTCTCCCATTTGGGTTATAAGTCGCAGAAAATGGACTATTAGATGATCTACCATAAGAATGAAGTACATTAGCCTGTTCAGGAAATGCTTCTTGATAGCTAGGCAATAGAGGACATGATTGAACAAGATGGGAAGAATTTTGACATAAGGCAATAATGCTTAGACTTTCCTATTCAAATTGGACAAAGGAGTTTCACATCTATGTCATCTTTCACCTCATAAATTCCACCTCTTTTAGGCCCACTAGGTTTTGCTCTAGAATCCAAACAATTCCATTGTTGAGATTTAACGGCCAATGACTCAAGAGCCTCCCATGCTTCTTGCCTTCGGAGATGTAGAAATTTCCCCCCATGCATAGATTGTATCATTTGACAATTTGATGGAGTCAAACCATCATAAAAATATTTCACAAGTCTCCATATTTCAAAACCATGATGGGACACTTTAAAATCAAATCATTGAATCTCTGCCAACATTCATAAAATTCTTCACCTTCTTTTTGAAAAACTTCAGAAATTTCTCTCCTAAGGTGGTCAATTTTTGACATTGGGAAAAATTTTGACAAAAATTTGTTAACAAGTTGATCCCATCTAGTAATTGTTTCCACAAGGAGAGAATTTAACCAAGCTTTTGCTTTATCCTTGAGAGAATGGAAAAAGTCTAAGTCGGACCAACTCATCAGAGAAGTTTTGAAAACGAAAAGTTGAACAGATTTCTAGAAATTCCTTGGCATGCATGTATGGATCCTCCCTCTCTAAACCATAGAAGGATGGTAAAAGTTGAATTATAGATGGTCTGAGCTCAAAATGAATTACATTAGTTTGTGGCAAGAGTATGCAAGATGGAGAATTGCTTGAGACGGGAGAGAAGTATTCAAGAAGGGTTTTCTTTTGCTCTTGCTGATTTTCTAGAGATCGAGGATTACCAATATGCTCATCCATGTTTACTAATAGTTCAACTTGAATATCACTTAAAGAGAAACACCTTCTAACCAGCTCTTCCGATCTATTTAAATTTTGCACCCAAGTTTGCATAAAAAGGGTCAACTACACTCTATTTTTTCCTAAAGTGCAGTAAAATCGAATAATGCTCAATTGGTTAGGCTTCTAGGTAACTGGATAGGCCGCAACTAGCCCAATTAAAAACCAATTTCCTTAGGCGTGTTAATAGCCTTGTTGACAAAGCCTTCCCGATATTGCAAATATTCAAGATCACAACAAAATTTTTTATGTTTCCTAAGGTTTTTAACAAGAAAAAGTAATCCTAATACTATTATAAAAACAAAGAACACTTACAAATATATGAAGTAAGTAATATGAAAAACAAAAGTTATGAGAAAAAATGAAACAAAGTAATATACCACATAAGTCACGTAGGAGAATTTACTAAATGAAGAAAAAGAAGGCACCCAGCTTAAATTTGCATGTATCGTGTCCTTGATTCTTCTACGAGCCTTTTCCTTCAATGTTGTATACTCAATCCAAAGGACTTTGATTTCCTACTAGAAGATATACAAAGACAAGCTATTACGCAAGGAAAATGAAAAACAATTAAACCCTAAATTATAACTAGTCAAGAGCAAAACTAAATAGGACAAAATTAACTTTCAAACAGCATTCCTCGGCAATGGCACTAAAAACTTGTTGTGTCGATTTTAAATACTAGCAAGTGCACAAATGAATTAGAATACAAAAACGTGAGTAACGAGGTCAATCTCATGAGAAATGCAAAGATGAATATGAAAGTTTAATCTAGTCTTCCTTAGTTTACTTCTAGCTAGTTGAAAATGTATGAGTTTGTTTGATTAAAGCTAGTAATGAAAGGAAATAATAAACGATAATAATTTTTGACAAGTTTTTGATTAGTGAAGAGAGAATTACTAAGGTTTTTGAGCCCACCACATTTGACAACATACTAACTAGATATCTATTAATTCCAAAACTCAAGTAACAAGTTGAAATCAATCTATTGTTACCTATAGATTTAACAATTAAGATCGATTTAAGAAATTCTAAAGTAGGTTATTCTTCGCTTCTTTTAATAAACTATCTAAGCATTCTCCGTATGGATTTAAGGAAAAAGATGAATCAAAGATAATTACGTAACAACCAAATTCAAGCATGGATTGATCAACCGAGTTTCTAACTATCAATAATACTTGATATTAAAGATGAAAGAAATATCGAATTGAATAATAAAATAAGTAAGAACCATAAACATTTCACACAAATGGAATTAATTTGGTACCCAAACAATTACATTGTCAGAGGGGTTTCATCTTCAACCTTAGTACAAAAATGCTTAGAACATAATCGAAGTAAAGCAAACAAAATAGATAGAACCCGACATAGATTCAAGAATAAATCTATGAATTCTTCTATGAAAATGCCTCACTTTGCTCCTTTCTTCCTCACTCGTTTCTCTCATGTATTTCTCTCCAAAAACCTTGTTCTTGAATGACCACAAGAGTGCTACTTATATAGAGAAAATCCACCAACCTGCTTGTTGCAACTTGATCAAAGTTAATCCTCATGCTAGGCTGGTTCCAGCAAATCTGATGCAAGTTTTAGCCGTAATTTGTTGATGATATTCAATAAATTTGCACTCATTACAAAAATAAAAGTTCTGTAAAAATGAGTTGGCGATGTGCTGGAAAATATTTCAGGCCAATTGGAAATTTGTAGGCCTAGATATGTCCAAAAACATAAGCACTGCCACTTGTCCAACAGCTATCATGTAAATGCATCTACTTGCAGATTGTAGGCAATTTTGGAAGCTGTTCTGTTCATATAAAGAATTAGATGATAAAATATGATTTTTAGATCTTCAAATTTTGTTTCAAATGGAGCAAGAATCACAAGATTTGGATAACTACAGCTTGACAAATGAATGAAAAACCAACAGCTGTCTATAGAAGGAAAGTTTGACTATCAAACTGTTCTGGTTCTTTCCTCTTGCCGGTTTTTTGGTCAACTTATGTCTAGAATATGAGAAAGTGATGAAGATGAAGATTGTAGATAGATATCTTGGCTTCATTTTCTAACTTGAATCACACCAATATAACATCGAGAACTCTAGGTATGATCAAAATAGCGTGGCTCTAGACTAGTCAACACCTTATTTTGATAAGAACACAACTTGCAAACTGATGATGACTTTTGACAACTTTGTGAACCAAATTTGTTTTAGTTCTATGAGATGATTTAGTAGATATTTAAGTTATCTTTCCAATTCCACTTGAATCATCTTCATTGGACCTCCAAAACTCCGGTTATCACGATTTCTTTGACACTTGCCCACAGTAGACGTAATTGTTGAACATCCCGACTTGTCTTGATCAACTTGTTCCATGAATTTCTGACACTTGCCACACATATTAGTAAATACCATTTTTCTTGTATAATACTTCTCAATATGCATATGAATACACACTTCAATTAATTGCAATTTTAAAGTATGTATCCATAAAAATGGACTCCTATCATGAAAATCGATTTGCCTCAACAAAATGGTTAGATTACTATCAAATGAACGTGTAGTGCATTAGAAATGATATATCAAAGATGCATATTTTGAAACTAATCATTGGGTTCCATGTAGCTCATGGGGACGTTTGTATCCTCCTCGCCCGCATTCGGCGGGCTCCTCCACTCCCTCCCTACCCAGAACCAACTCTCTTTCCAATTAGGCCTAGATTCGGATGCCCCCCTCACCAGGTTTCCCCAAAGGCTCAAGGCCCACCCTTGGGTCGTGCGGCTACATGAAACCTTCCCTTTCCAGATGGTGAGGCCTTCAACACATAATACGAGTTAAAATCCTTAGGGCTCAGGTATCCCAAGCCTTTACGCTGCCCCAATGATGGTCCTTCAGCTCGCAGGAGTGATTTGAGAAGGGGCGATACCCCAAATCTATTTAATAGCCTGGTAACAGGTCGTGGAAGCGAAACGCGAAAACCAGCCTCAAACATCCTTGTGTTCACTGCCACACACCCTCTTGGGGAGCATTGAGCCGGCTTCTCTTCATAAGGAACCCAGAGTGCAACTCGGTCTAGAACACGATAGTTTTGTCAGAGCGCATCCAAGTCGCTCTCCCTCATCCTCGAAGGAATATGTTTGCAAACCCATGGCCGGTCTTTATCACAAATCACCGCCACCAGGGGCCTCCGCTGGAACTAACTTCCTCTTCATCACCCTCTCTCTCACTCTCATTATCGGTCTATTAGAACTGTCTGGCACTGGCTTTAACAACGACCTTGCCGCCTCCTCATCTGTGGGTCTCTCTACATCTGCCACAAATCCTTTTTCTATGCCTCTCTCCTAAAGAAAGCTCTCTCTACCCTCTATTTCACAATGTCCCCACGAATTCCAGAAGCTAACCGAGAACTCAAAAAAAAAATTCCCCAAAAAAATATGGAAAGGAAAACAGTTACCTTTACACTAAGGGTATCGCGAAGCCTTCAAAAACTCGACCGAAGTCTCTTCAAAAGTTGATTACATAACAAACAGAGGTGAAGGGAAAAGAAAATAAGGAGAGAAAATAGGCTAGTGAGAAGGTAAAAGGATGGTTGTCGCGTGTGTGATGTCGGGAAACAAAGAGGCATCGGTAGGAATAATGATCACTCCCTTTAAATCCCGAGAACACATCATTCCATTAGATGATTGACACGTGGCAAAGTGCGCCATACGAATCGTTTCGAAATTCAAAGAGCCCAACTTCAAGCAGCAAATAAATCTCATGAGAAAATTGCCAACGTAACTTCAAGACCGCTAACCCTGAGGTCCAGGAACAGCGGCCTTGAGGGGGCATTTTGTGGCCACCAAGTTTCAAATGTCTACAAAAGTTAAAGGTCAACCAAGATCAATAGTCGTAGGGTCTTGGAAATGGGCTTTCGGGAGCCTCACCCAACTTAACGACGTAGTGACTAGAAGATCAAAAAACGTGAAGATCTGTCTCAGCAACCTAAACAATGAATCTCTCTCCTACACGTTGCTGAGATTCAGGACATTTGGCCTCTATGCCCATGGGCTCACAGCTCCCTAATCTACCTCGGCGACCTAGCAGGCTTGTCACCCAAATAGCATTTTGGGAACTCATATGGGAAATCTTATCACTTATGACTGATTGGACTCCAATATTAATGCGAAGCAGTGGTTACCCATCCCATGCATAGTTTAGGTAGCCATCAGTCAAAAGTGAAGGAAAATCTCAACAGATTTGACCCTTGCATCATTGTTGTGGGTCCAGCATTAAATTCATGCAATCATGTTCCCATGCAAATGGCGAGTTTACACTATAAATAAAGAAAAGGGCGGATCCTAGAATAATTTCATTCTTCTTGTCTTTGGTACATTTACTTTCTTACATTTATTGCAAACATTCCTTACCTTTACACATTAACTATGCAAGCCAATTCAAATATAAATTTCCATGAATACAAATATTGTTTGTTGAGTCGAAGGCTGAATTTGATATCAACAGAAGGTAAACAGAAACCACTGTTAGAAACAGAAAGTAAACAGTAACAGCTATAGGAAACAGAGAGTAAATAGAAGCCTTTGTAGGAAACAGAGAGTAAATAGAAGTCTCTGTAGGAAATAAAAACCACTGTAGGAAACAGAGAGTAAACATAAGTCACTGTTGGAAACAGAAAGTAAACAGAAGCCCTTGTAGGAAACAGAAAGTAAACAAAACCAAGGCATGTGTTTAATATAGTGTCCTTAAAATAGATTTGTCCACAAAACACTGGAAGGTTGTATCCGAAGATACAAAGGTCGAGACCTGGCGGAACAATGCTGGAACAGAGCAACAAAATTCCTACCTAAGCGAACCGAAAATATGCCTTAACAAGATCTCAAGAAGAAGGTTTATGTAAGAAAATGTGGAGGATTCATTTCTTCCAAAAGTCCAGAAACTAGACTTTATATAGGCAAAATAAGGCATGTCAAAAGTTAAAAGATAAATGTGAATTCATTAGAATTGAATGGCAGGAACATCAACAGCCACACTAGTTATAACTCTTCACATTCCAGCACATGGTTTAATTGTTAAAATTTTGTAGCTAATTTTAGTAAAACTCAGTTAGATTAGGCGCCCACTTCCGGTCTAGCATTTGTGTTTGTAGGTCGTACTCGCCCCCTACAGTTACGCGCACAAGAGAGAGCCTATCAGCTACACAATTTACATATTACAAATATGTAAACATATTTAATCAAGTCATTAGATTATTACATTTCCAATGTGGGACAAGATTTCCCAAAACTTAAGCCTACTTTTTCCGATCAAAATCTGAGACTCAAGTTCTCATTCACCCAACCATAATTTTGGGCAAATAAATATATGATTTTGAAGCTCTCAACAACGAGAACACAAATTCACATTCATGTCTCAAAATTAGGAATCAAATAATAGTCAAAGTTATGTCCAAAATATTCTATATTTCCAACAATCCCCGACATGCGTGTGCTCTTCCGATCTGTGATAAAGTTCAACAGTCGAATCTTTCAATGGGATAGGTAGGTGTAACCCTTTGAACCTTCCACTGCCAAAGTATATTTACTTTATTAGCTGACTAGTAGAGTCGATGTCCTTGAGTTGTTCTGTCGTTTGTGTAAACATTGATATACTTAGCACATGATTCTCACTGACATAGTTAGGTTCTTATGGTTATGTTCATTTGTGACCGTGAACATATGTCTGGTTCTACGAGAGTTTCTAAGAATTGTACCCCAAAAAATTCCTTTGAAGCGGCCTCACTTCTCTCTTACATAAATGATTCTTTCCAATTTATAAGAATCATTAAAAACATTTCCACTTAACCTCACTTTCCACGTAACAATGTTACATAAAGGAAGTCTCAAACCCCCACATCAACCTAACTAAGTCTTTACAATTAGGTTGTCCCTTTGAACATAGATCTTGGGATCTCTAGTCAACTAGGTTGGGTTTTCTTTGTATCAACTTATACTTTTAGGGTTTTTAATCTCATTCCTTTTGAGGACTTAACCACTAAATCTCGATTTAAGCTTTTCATTAGCAGATCTGCCAAATTATCTTTTGACATCATATAGTCAACAAAGATAACCTCAGTTGAGATTAATTGCCTAATAGTATTATGTCTTCGACTTATATGTCTAGACTTATCATTATACATATTACTTTGTGCTCTGCCTTGCAAATTGGCTGTCACAATGTATGTAAATAGCAGGCATAGGTAAAATGTCTATAAAATGTCATCTGTAAAATGTCATAGCCATTCTGCTTCTTCACCATGCTTATCTAGAGCAATAAACTCAGACTCTATAGTAGACCTGGCTATAACTGTTTGTTTAGAGGATATCCATAATATAGCTGCACCTCCTAAAGTAAACACAAATCTACTTGTAGATTTTGAATCTTTATTTCAGATGTCAGGTTAGCATCATTGTATCCTTTGACAATCGCCGGATATCTGGTTTAGTGTAGCCATAATCACGAGTAAATCTCAAGTACCTTAGTACTCTTACCATCGCTTTCCAATGGTCAGGTCTAGGATTACTCGTATATGTGCTTAGCCTACTAACTGTGTAAGCTATATCTGGTCTTGTACAACTCATCAAGTATATAAGACTTCTAATGATCCTGGAATATTTAACTTGTAAGATGCCCTAATTCTTTGATAGATACTGACTTGTATCTATTGGGGTTCTCGACGTTCCTGAATCATCCTTGTTAAATTTTTCAAGAATTTTGTCCACATAGTGTGACTGACTCAGTACAAGTCGATCTGTTCTTGAAATTTTAACCCCAAGAACCACATAAGCATATCCCATATCTTTCATGTCAAACCGTGATTTTAACATGTCTTTAGTGGATTTAATCATTTTACCATTGCTACCAATAATGAGCATATGATCTACATAAAGACACAAAATGACATAGCCACTTGTTGTATCTTTCATATAGACACGTTAGTCGCATTCATTGATTTTAAATCCACATTCCACTATAGCATTATCAAACTTTTCATGCCATCGTTTTGGTGCTTGTTTCAAACTATACAAAGACTTCACCAGTTTACACACCTTGTGTTCCTGCCCTAGTGCCTTAAATCCCTCGGTTTGTTCCAGGTAGATTTCTTCTTCTAAATCACCATTTAGAAAAGCAATCTTTACATCTATTTGATGTACTTCGAGCTTTTGCAATGCTGCGATAGCTAGAATTGTTCTGACAGACGTTATTCTTGTTACTAAAGAATATGCGTCAAAGTAATCAAAGCCTTCCCATTGTTTGTAACCTTTTATCACAAGTCTGGCCTTATACTTATCGATTGTTCCATCTGCTTCCATTTTCCTTTTGAATGTCTATTTGTATCCTAGGGTTTTACAATCTGGAAGAAGGTCTACCAGTTCCCGTGTATGATTTTAGAAGATGATATCAATTTCACTCTAATTGCCTCTTTCCATTGAGGACCACTTATAGAGGTTACTGCTTCTTGGTAGCTTAGAGGTTCACTTTCCAACATGTATGTTAGAAAGTCCTGACCAAACGACTTTTTGGTCCTAACGCTTTTACTACATCTAGGTTCAACACCTCTAACATTTCCTTCATTTCCTTTCATTACTATCACAATAGTCTCATGAACTTTTTTGGAAGAGCTTGCTTCTTCCTTTAACTGACATGGAAATATATCTTCGAAGAATGAAGCATTCCTTGATTCCATTATCATATTTTTGTGTACATCTAGGATCTTTGACTCATGCACAAGAAATCGATATCCACTACCATTATGAGCATAACCAATGAAAATGCAATCAACTGTTTTTGGACATATTTTCAACTTCTTTGGTACAGGTGCGACAACCTTAGCAAGACATCCCCACACTCGTAAATATTTGTAAGAAGGTTTTCTACCATTCCATAATTCATATAGACTTTTTCCTTACTTCTTACGAGGCATCTTGTTCAAAAGGTAATTAGCAGACAACACAGCTTCACCCCATATATTTTGTGGCAATCCGAAACTTATTAGCATTGCATTCACAGTTTCATTTAAAGTACGATTTTTCCGTTCTGCAATGCCATTTTGTTGGGGTGTATAAGGTGTAGTGAACTCATGTTTAATTCCGTGTTAAGCACAAATTTCAACAAATGGTGATTCATGCTTACTACCCAGGTCAATTTACAACACCTTAGTTGTAACACCCCAAATTTCAGAAGCTTAGGTCGCTAACTGATCTTTAAAAATAACTTAAAATGCGGAACTTATAACAGAATGAATAATTGCGGAAAATCTTATTAACGAATAACAAAGAATCTCGTCCAAAAATAAGTGAAGTCTTAACAGTCAAAGGAAAACTCGAAATCCTAGAAAACATCTAATATAAATTTCAATTTATGTTTCTAGTAGCTTTCGTCCGTCGTCCCGCCGCCGGCTCCAAAACCTGAAAGTGTTAGTTTGAAAGAATGAGTATAAAAATATACTCAGTAGACTCTAGCGCATATTAATCAATTCACACAATAAACATAACATGTAAACATGCAAATAATTCTTTCTTTCTTTCTTTCTTTCTTCCTGTGAAGGATCTTGTCTTGTCTTAGAGAATAGATATTCTCGTTCTTATGCATTAAAGCAGATACGCGTATCATATAGAGATCTTAAGCATATATGCATTCTTTCTTAAGCATATAATAATATGCAAACTTTCTTGTAATCACATATTTTCACATAACATTTATCACATAAATCAATTAATAATGCGCAACACTTTAAGAAAACATTTTATAAATTTAGAGTCTACCTTAAACTTGTGAGTTGAGCTACTTTGAGAGAAATCTACTCTTCTATTGCTCTTCGCGCCTCGTCTAGTGAAAATAAAATAAACTATTTTAGTATGAAGGAAATAATACTTTATAAAAAGGAAATAAACTTTAGGAACTAAATTGGAACTACTGAA
>CAVNYN010282332.1:0-41180 GCA_963692815.1 Nyctanthes arbor-tristis | reverse complement strand
TCCTTGAGAAAGCTTGCAAAGCTCTGGATGCTAGTACTATGGCCTCTGCAGGATTAGAAGCTGCTGGAGAAGAGCTTGCACAACTAGCAAGCAAAGTTGCAAATGACTGTGAGGGCATGATGGCCATCGTTCCTCCTGTATCGGAGGTTTCCAAACTTTTGGACAAAAGAAATACTCGTAGTATGCCTGCTCAACTAGGGGACTGCTCGAATGATAGCAGTTTGATGTCCAATGGAAGTCCAGTTTCTCCTTCAGTCTCTGGTTCACAGGCCACTGCACTAAAGAAAAGACTGCAGCCTATGTTTAGCGATGAAGATGCCGTTCCTTTTGACAGCAATACAAGGCCGGTGGAGTGGATGATGTCGAATATTGGATGAACTACGCTACCAGATTATAGTTTTGTTTCAAGAATGGATCTGACTCCACGGCCTTTACTGCTTCTCTATCTGATCAGTGATTTGTATATTCTTCAAGCAGATCTATGTTGAACAATCTTTGTGAATTCGATCAGTCTCGTGTATTTATTCACTCAAGTCTCGTGTATTTATTCACTTAGATATTCTGAAAGTAGCTATGCCCATTCGGTTTATTGACATCAAAATGCAGTTCTCTTCAATTTCTAGATTTCACTAGTTGAAGACTTGAAGTTGAAACTGTTGGAAATTTAATCAATTTTCCTAAACCCGTGTGATTAAAATAGACAATCGATATATCAAACAATAATATATGTGCGGAAATATAAATAATACAAAGAATTATTTAACGTCGTAAAACCCTCCAATGAGAAGAGAAAATCGAAGCGGCAAACTGACAACTCCACTATCACTAAATAATAATGGGAATACAAAGTTTATCTTCTCAAGATTATTATCCTAAATCAAGAGGTAATCATACACTATTACAATCACGCAACACCGTCAAGAATACTATTCTTGGCACCACAAACTACTCATCTAACAATAATAGATAGAACCCAATAATCAATAACAAGAGATGAGGGAAATATATCACTTAACCCATCCCAATAATTAACTTGGAGAAACCACCACTTGAAGAAATTCAATACACAATTCTACGTCCTAAACTCCTTTGCAAGCAGTACACAAAAAAAAGGTTGAATTCTCTTTCAATTCCCCTCGATCTCCGTGCATGAATTAGGTGAAATTGTATCTCTGCTTTTTGGTTGTTTTTTTTCTTCCGCCGCATGCTTCAACATATATATATATATATATATATATTGCTTTAAACCTAATCCAATTTGGCCTAGGATTTTGTGTCCCTCAAGACTTCCAATTTTATTCAGCCAAATTACGTAATTCATCTTTCAACTTTTGTCTTGTGTTTAAGTTGGGTATCATCATAGGCTAGACCCACCCAACAATCTCTCCCTCCAGTCTATGAGGGAGATATCCCAAACTTCAAGTGTATCACTTGAAATGCATACCGGCCTGACCGGCACAAAACTCAAGCTTCTACTTGGTAACTACCTTTGTCAACATATCAGCAATGTTCTTATCAGTGTGAATCTTTTCCAATTGTAGAAGCTTCTCATTAACTGCTTCACGAATCCAATGATACCTGACATCAATGTGTTTGGTGAGATAATGATACATGGAGTTCTTACTCAACTGAAGAGCACTCTGACTGTCACAATAAATGACGTACTCACTTTGCTTCAACTTGAGCTCCTCAAGAAACTTTTTCAACTATATCACCTCCTTTCCTGTTTCAGTGATAGCAACATACTCAGCCTTTGTTGTAGACAAAGCTACGCATTTTTGCAACTTAGACTGCCAAGAAACAGCTTCTCCTGCAAAAGTAAACAAGTACTCAGATATAGATTTTCTGTTGTCAAGGTCACTTGCCATATCTGCATCTGTATACCTTGTCAAAGTTGGCTGAGCTCTCCCAAAACCCAAACATAATTCAGAAGTTCCTCTGAGATACCGCATAATCCATTTTACTGCTTCCCAATGCTCCTTGCCCTGAGTAGACAGAAATCTGCTTACCACACCAACTGCGTGTGTAATATCAGGACGAGTACAAATCATAACATACATCAAACTACCAACTGCTGAAGAATAAGGAATGGCATCTATTTTCTTCTTCTCCTTATCAGTTGAAAGACTGGATTTCTTGGTTAGTTTGAAATGAGCTCCAAGGGGTGAGCTAACTGGCTTAGCTCCTTTCATGCCGAACCTCTTAAATACCCGCTCAATATAATGTCTCTGTGATAACCACAACTTCTTAGATTTTCTGTCTCGAACAATCTCCATGCCCAAAATTTGTTTAACTGACCACAAATATTTCATATCAAAAGATTTGTGCAAGGAATCCTTCAATTTCTGTATCAATCCTGCATCCTGGCCAACTATAAGCATGTTATCAACATAAAGCAGCAAAATAATGAACTTATCATCTGGAAAAGATTTGAAGTAAACACAAGAATCTGCAGTAGTTCTTGTGTATTCCTGACTCATCATAAAAGTATCTAACTTTTTATACTATGTCTTGGTGCTTGCTTTAGGCCATACAAACTCTTCTTTAATTTACATACAAGGTGTTCTTTCCCCTTATGTTCAAACACTTCTAGTTGTACCATATAAATCTCTTCCTCCAAATCACCATGAAGAAAGACAGTCTTCACATCAAACTGTTCAATTTCCAAGTCTAAACTGGCTGCTAAACCCAAAACAGCTCTAATAGATGTCATCTTCACCACATGGGAGAAAATCTCATCAAAATCAACACCGTATTTATGCCCAAAACCTTTCACCACCAAGCGAGCCTTATACTTCAATAAGTCACCATTGCTGTCCCTTAGGAAGATTTACTAACTCATAGGTATGATTTTTCTTCAAAGAAGTCATCTCATCTACCATGGATATCATCCAGTGGGATTTGTCTTTATGATCTTGAGCCTCTGAATAACTTTCTGGTTCTCCATCCTCAGTGAGCAAAATATACTCAGACTCAGGGTACCTAGTAGATAGTATACGCTCTCTTGCAGATCTTCTTGATTCTCTAATTTCTTCTTCAACATGGGTCTGTTCCCCCTGATCAGTAATATGCTCCTCCTGATTACTAGTCTGAACGACTAGACTATCATCGATTGTTTCATCATCAATAGGAGTTACTTGGCTACTAGTGCTAGGTTGAGATATTGAGGAATTATCAGGTATGACACCAGGAACAACTGAAGTCGTCTCCTTAAACTCCTTGACTTTATCAAAGTCCTCAATCGTCTGATCTTCATAAAACACTGCATCTCTACTTCTCACAAGCTACCTTTTTTTGGATCTCAAAACTTGTATCCAAACTGTTTATCACCATAGCCAAGAAAAACACAAGGAGTAACTCTGTCATCAAGCTTCGATCTCTGTTCTTTAGGTACGTGTATAAAGGCTTTACACCCAAACACTTTTAGATGAGAGTATGAAACATCTCTCCCTGTCCAAACTCTTTTTGGAATATCGAAATCCAAAGAAATTGAGGGAGATCTATTAATCAAATAGCAAGCAGTCCGAACTGCTTCACCCCAAAATGTCTTAGGAAGCTTGACTATCTTAAACATGCATCTGACTCTGTCAAGAATGATACGGTTTATTCTTTCTGCCACACCATTATACTGAGGAGTCCCTTCTTCTGTAAACTCATGTCAAATCCCAAAATTTGAGCAATACTCTCTGAACCCATGTGAAATGTATTCCCCACCATTATCTGTTCCAAGGCTTTTCAAACACTTCCATGTTTCTCGTTGCTTAAAGTACTGGAGTACCTGATCCTTAGATTTCAGAAGATAGACCCATAATTTTCTAGAAGCATCATCAACAAATGTAACAAAATATTTGTTTCCACCAAAAGATACTACATTACCAGGAGAACACACATCAGAATGCACAAGATCTAAAATATTCTCTTTTCTTTTAAACGTGTCAGAAAAGGAAACTCGAGTTTGTTTACCGAATAAACAATGATCGCGTCGGTCTAGGGACGTACCATTGGCTAAAGAGATAACTGCCTTCTTAGCCAGAACCTGTAAACCTTTTTTCACTCATGTGCCCAAGCCTCTTATGCCACAGATCAGGAGAAGGATCTTCACCTGCATTTACCCCAGTCTTACAAGACTTTGCATAAGTCTTGTATTGTGTGTAACAAAGCTTTCCACTGGCAACTACTATAGATCCTTTTGATAACCTACACTTCTGATCACGAAAAGTACTGAAATACCCTATTTAGTCGAGCGTATTTATTGCAAGCAGATTAAACCGCATGTCAGGAATATGCCTCACAACATTCAGAATTAGGATGTACCCCATATTTGTCTCCAAGTGAATGTCACCGATCCCCATGATTTTAGAATGTGAAGAGTTAGCCATATTTGACTGGCCATAATCACATCCTCTGTATGTAGTAAACAACTCGATATTTCTGCAAATATGGTATGAGGTACCACTGTCAATATGCCACTCAGTAAGAGGGTCTCCAACATGTAGGCATTGACTCACTTCGCAAGAAAGTATATCACTAGTCACCACACTTACAATATTTTCATTCTCTTTCTTTTGATTATTACCCTCCTTCTGTTCTCTCAACCAAATCCTACAATTTCTTTTATATTGACCCTCTTTGCTGCAGTGATAACAAGTCTTCTTATCTTTTAACTTTGACCTACCTCTAAACTTGCTGTGACGCTTTTGCCCTTTATTCTTGTTTCTTCCTCTGTGATCATCTGAAATAAGAGTCAATGTATTATCTGAACCTACATGCAAACCTGAAGATTTTCTCCTGATTTCCTCATTCTGCATACTGTTCTTCACAGAATCCATAGATAACACACCATCTGAAGCAGAGTTACTTATTGTCACAACAAATGTCTCACAACTGTCTGGCAAAGAACTCAAAAGTAGTAATGCTTTTAATTCATCCTCGAGAGTCATTCTCATTGTCACCAGCTGATTCACAACATTCAGAAAATTATTCAAGTACTCTATCACACTCGTACGGTCCTTATATTTCATGTTGACTAAATCTCTGATTAGAAAGGACTTTTTCGCTTCAGTTTTCTTCTCAAACATGGACTCCAATTTAGTCCATAATTTATTTACATCTGTCTCCTGTACTACATGATAAAAAACACTATTATCCACCCACTGTCTTATCGTCCCAATAGTTTTCCTGTGTAGTTTTTGCCAATCCCTATCTTTCGGTTTAGAATCATCACCATCAATAGGATCATGCAAATCCTTATAATAAAGGATATCCTCCATCCTAGGTTTTCATGTCACCCAATTGTGATTGGTAAGTCTGATCATAGCACTACCAACTGGGTCATCCATTTTAATCCACACAATTGAACCTGGCTCTGATACCACTGCTGAAAATTTAATCAATTTCTCTAAACCTGTGTGATTAAAATAGACTCGATATATCAAACAATAATATATGTGCGAAAACATAAATAATACCAAGAATTATTTAACGTCGTAAAACCCTCCAATGAGAAGGGAAAATCGAAAAGACAAACCGACAATTCCACTATCACCAAATAATAATGGGAATATAAAGTTTATCTTCTCAAGATTATTACCCTAAATCAAGAGGTAATCACATACTACCATAATCACGCAATACCGTCAAGAATACTATTCTTGACATCACAAATTACTCATCTAACAATAATAGATAGAACCCAATAATCAATAACAAGATATGAGGGAAATATATCACTTAATCCGTCCCAAGAATTAACTTGGAGAAACTATCACTTGAAGAAATCCAATACACAATTCTACATCCCAAACTCCTTTGCAAGCGGTACACAAAAAAATGGTTGAATTCTCTTTCCAATTCCCTCGATCTCCGTGCGTGAATTAAGTGAAATTGTGTCTCTACTTTTTGGTTTTTTTTTTTCTCCGCCGCATGCTTGAACATATATATATATATATATATATATTGCCTTAAATCTAATCTAATTTGACTTAAGATTTTGTGTCTCTCAAGACTTTTAATTTTATTCAGTTAAATTACATAATTCATTCTCTAATTTTTATCTTGTGTTTAAGTTGGGTATCATTATGAACTGGACCCGCTCAACAGAAACTTCCATTATCATTGAAGAACTGGGGACATGAGCTACTGATGTTACTCTTGTTTCAAGAATTTTATTTGAGCAAGTTGGCTTTCTTTTTCTTTTTGATGAGTCAATCACTTTTGATCAAAATTTCAATTGAATTCTTATACTTTTGTGTCAACTTTGTGTCAGTTGATTCCTCGCAATTTCCATAAGGTCGACGAACTAGTTCCGCATGTTAGATCAATGAAAATAACTTGAAATGTGAACCCCAAGCATTCGTAAAAATCAAATTTCATCCTCCATTACAAACTTTCCTTTGTCAATCACGCTCCAAAAACTACTTGTCAAAAAATCCACAATAAAAAGTGCAATGTTTTTCTCAGTCTTTCTAAAGAGAGCTAATATCTCCCTTATAGAGTAGAAAATTGTCACATGACCCCCTGTTATTGGTGGATTTGAAGGTGGGCCCCCTGATCCCCCAATAATAAGGGGGCCATGTGATATATTTCCACTTTATAAGGGAGATATTAGCTCTCCTTAGAATTTTTCATGTTTTTCTTCCTTGTATAGATTTGATACTCATTATTTTTTCCATTATAATTTTGATTTGACTATTGATTTGATAATTGCTCAACTATCACCATACATTTCAAACTTCAATTAAATATCCCCTACTCATTTGAACTCATTATAATTTTTCAGTATAATTTGACTCTCATAATGTGGATCAAAGAGTTCTGTTCGTTTATCTGTAAAATTTTTTGCCATAGTATTTTTTCCAAACCTTATACTCACTCCATCCCACAAACATAGTTCAGTAATTATTTTCACATAGATTAAGAAATAATAGTTAATATAATTGAAATATTAAATTTTATCTTATTTTTCAAAATATATTTTTATGTCTCATTAATTATTTGAAATACTTTTGATACATAGATAGTTAAATAATAATAATAATTAATTAGGGGCACACATGAAAATGAAAAATTAAATACATGCTCAATATAGTCAGTGAACTATCTTTTTAAAACACACGAAAATGAAATAATAACTATCTTTATTGGAGGGTAGGAGTAGTATTTTCTCTCTCCTACATGCGAGAGAAAAAGGGAAAAGAAATGTTTGTTCTTTCTTCCGTCTTCAACTCCTCTTCCATTGTCTACTTCTCCAAATTGCAAGGCTTTCTAGTTTTTTCTCTGCCATTAGAGCATGATTAATGTGAGGTGGAAAAACTCAAATCTGAGTTTTTTCACCCCACAAAATCAAATTATGTATGAAAGTGGATGAGAAAAAAGTTAGTTTGGGATAACCTAAAAGAGGGGCCAAATTTGGCCCCTCCTTTAAGTTTTTCCCCCTCTCCTATTCTTCCTCAATTTAATAAAATATTATTTTTCACCCACTCTCATTCTCCTCATAATTCAGTAAACTACTGTAACATCTCTAATTTATATTTTTCTCAATTTTTTCTCTATATATTACTAGAAAATAAATTTTTTCCGTTTAATTTTTTCCCTTCACTTTTTTTCTTTGACTTTTTTCCGTAACATTTATATTACTCTCAATCATTATTCCATTTTGTTGGTTGTTGGTATTGACTGAGCCCGTTTATTGACAGGCTCACTCACAAAAAATCTTTGATTCTTTCTTTTATGCAGTGTGAAAAAGAATATTTGTAGTCAAAGCCATTATGGCATCTCCACTTGGGAGAGAGAGAGAGACTTGCATTCAAATCCATTATTGCATTTTTCTGCAATTCTACTTTACTTTTCCGGTACCCAATCCCTCCTTTCTTCTTTTCTTTTCCTTCGTAATATGTTATATATATGGCAGCATAAAGCTGTCTTTTTTCAATTTCCAGGTCTCTCTCTCACACTTAACCATGAAAAATTCGCAAGGTATGTCTTTTTGTTGTTTGTTTTCTGTTTTCTGCTAAACGGAAAAGCCAAATTTGGCAGCTTCTTTTGTCTTTTAGGTTATTAGAAATTTAATATGGATCTCGCCATCTCGGGTTTTCATCTAATATCTTGTCTTCAACAATTATATGCCAATTTGACTTAATATTCAAGAATTCACTATAAAATCGATAATGTTTTTGGTTTTGGCATTTTTCATAATTGATTTATCAATCAAAGGAAATTTAGGAATCTTTAGCTGACTATCCATGACTTTCTAAGTAACTTTTGTTGAGCTGTGAAATGTTTTCTTTCTAAACATTTTTCGTATCTTTTTCTTTAGTTAGCTATTCGACTGTGGAATTATTGTTTTTTTCTGCAATTTGGAATGCTCTTGCTGAAAGTTATTTGAAGCTCTTTTCCAATACTCCAGTAAATTTTGATGTTAAGTTGATGACTAAACAAGCTTTTACAATGTATCATCCTAGAATGTAGGAAAAGGTATAAGAAGAAACAAAAGCAAGGATAACTTGTGATTGAAAGGTTTTAACCTTTTTACGAAATTGTACCATTCTAAGATCAAGTCCAACAAGAGTTACACGAAGAAAATTCACATTTTATAATGAGAACATTAGTTATATTTAAAGTAGCATAGGGTCTTTCTTCTGCTGTAATAACCAAGTCTTCCCTTTGTTTACTAGCCTAACCCATATTGACTTGCATCTGACAGCTAAGTGGTATGCACGGTTGATTTTGCTCATCAATAATCTTAAGCTGGCTCCTATACTGGCCACCGAGCTGAATATTCCTAAGTTTAAAAAAAAAAAAAAATTGAATATGTTTTTGATGTTGAATCCCTGTACTGATACTACATTTGGTGATATGTTTCTTTTGTCAACTGAAAATGAAGGTTGCATTTTACAGTTCTCTTCACTGTTGGCATATATTCAAAATGGCACCCAAAAAAAAAAAAAAAAAAAAAAAAAAAGAATTTTGTTGAACTCATTATATACTTTCATTTCTAGATGTTACTATACTTCCACATACCTGCTCCATTCTTAAAACATTATTTCCATGACAAACAGGAGTCATCTTTTTACTGCTACTAACTATCTCGCCACTTTTATTTTGTTGCTTGAGAAACAGGTCTTATGACTTAACTCCTTCATTGAGTGTGGTCATTAAGTTATTTAAGTTGTGTTCTCTATTTTCTCATGTTCCTACTGCTCCATGAAAAGTTGCTTCTAGTGCTTCATTTTACTCTTATTTTTTACCATTTTATTTTCATTCACTTGGCTAGTTTCTGAAAGTTATTAGTCTGCAATTCTGTGAAATTAAAGGTTTGAATTAGCAATGGGTGAAGTGAACTAATGTTTATCTACTACACTTGAAGAACATTTTGAGAATGAAAAATATGAGATTTACAACGAGCCTAATGTTTTCTTCCACGTGACAATATGCATCACCGAGTATGGGGTACCCTGCTCTGGCAACATATATCTGTTGAAACATGGAGAATCTGAATTCTGGAAGTTAAAATTAACATGGGTTTCATTTTATCTCTAAGGCACATTCAAGCTATGTCCTAGTCTAAAATCACTCTCCTCTAAAGTAAGAGTTGTACCCTGCTGTCGTAGCTTGCCAAACAATTACAAGAAACTAGATACTGAGGTCGAAAAGAAATTGATGGAGATAAAGAGAAATTCTCCAGGGAACAACAGTTTCAGGTCAATTGATAGCGTAATCGTGAGATTTCCTCAGTTCAGAGAAGGGCTCAAAGAGATTAGAGGCGTATTCGAGAAGTATGGTGAGTCAGAAAGCAGACAAAGCTATTTTCTTGGCTTTGAAACATAATGAGTAACTCACGATTAGTTCTCTACACGACGCTCTTCCGATCTCTTTATACAGACGAGGATTCAAATGGAAGTATTGACCATGAGGAACTCAAGAAATGCCTTTATAACTTACAGTTTCATGTCAGCGATGAGGAGATTGATGATCTTTTCTATTACTGCGACATTGATGAAAATGAAGGGATACAATTCAATGAGTTCATTGTTCTTCTATGTCTCATTTATCTCCACAAGGACTATTTAACCTCGTCTGACACAGTACATTCAATTGATAATCCGTTAATTTCAAAGTCATTAGTTCTTATTATCTTGGGAAATATATATTTTGGCTTATTACTAGCAGATTTATAATTACAACCGAAATTTTGCAGCCTTTGAAGACAGAATTGCCAAAAATTGATGACATCTTTAATATGATGATTGAAGTATTCTTGTTTCTTGATAAAAGTGGTGATGGAAAGCTGAAAAAGAAAGACGTTGTTGAGGCATTAAATGAGGCTTGTCCGTGGGAGAGATCTTCTTCTCACATCACAACGACTCGATTTAGTTATTAACTCTACTTGCCACCTTTAATATTTAGACCTTTGGTTTATCCTCTTGGCTGCTATGGTTCAGGAATTTTAATTCAGAGTTCCATTTTTATAGATGCCCGACACTCCTACTAACTTTTGCGTCTGGCACTGTCGATTGTGCAGAAAAAATGTACTGGGATAGGAATGGAAAAATAAGCTTCAGGGAATTTCTCTTTGCATTCATTAAATGGGTTGGAATCGACTCATGGTGATGATGATCCAGAGCTGCAAAATTAAGAGAAGTGCAGAATGGCATATAAATGAAACTGGGAAACTAGCTGGAGGTTTGGCTTATATTAGATAGTTAATTGTATACAAATACCATTGTGCCGTTGCTCCTTTTATGGTGATAATCTGTTTTCCTATGTGTTGTGTAATTTCTCTCTGTTACATTTAATCAAAAGTTTACCCTTGTACTTCAATTTATTAGTGTATTCCACCATAAATTGTTTCCCAGCTTTGTTTACTTGGTAGCTAACTAGGATTTATCTACCGTTGGGACAAACTTTTTTCCTAAATATTTTCACCATTCTTACAGACATGAAAGATCAACTTTTCCTTAACACACAAGTTCTTTTCTAAATTTGCCCAAATATATCATTCTATTCGTAACTCATACAAACTTATCATATGCCAAGAGGTTGATTCAAGAAAACTTGAATCATAGACATTGAAGAATGGCTTTTCCTTTAGTAAAATAGTAAAATTTAGTTCCCGGATATAGACAGATCGATGGTGTTTTATATGACTTGTACAAAATCATTGTATGCCAAGAGCTTGAATTCTTCTGGTCAGACACAGCGAAGGAGCATTTCTTTGTTTCCATTCTTCCTTTCTCTCCTCCTTCTGATTGATTTCCATGAACCATTGATCATGCCCGTCCAGTATGCTAACTATCCGACTCATGCTTGGTCTTAGTTCTGGGTTTGAACTCGTGCAGGCCATTCCTAACCTGACCAGTCTTACCAGTTCCCCATGGTCGTATTGTCCATTCAACCTCCAATCCACAATATCTTCATAGGGCTTTCTCTGTGTCTCAAATTTGTGCACTCTTTTTACTAATAGCACCTCAGGATGCCGAAAGTCAACCGCCGTTTGTCCAGTGACCACCTCGAGTAGCACAACTCCAAAGTTATATACATCAGCCATTGTGGTTGAGATCGGAATCCATATATTCTGGTGACATGTAACCAAAGATCCCACGAACTGATGTTTTTTTGTCAATAACTATGTGATGGCCATGTTCATTTCTTGTCAAGAACTCAGCAAGAGCAAAAGATCCGAGTCTTGGATTCAAGTCTGTATCAAGAATGATTGCAGATGATGTGATATTTCTGTGAATAACCTGCTCATCCCATTCCTCATGGAGATAGTAAATAGCAGAGGCAAGTGATTTGATTATGTTGTATCTTTGATGCCAATACAATATTGGATGCTTTTTCCTTTGGTCATGCTGGAAAAGGAGGTGGCTCAGAAGACGGTTTGTTGAATAGTCATACACAACAAGCATCTCTCCTCTTTCGGTGCACCATCCACGGAGTTGTACCAGGTTCCGGTGGCGGAGTCTTCCTAAATTTTGGAATTCATTTGAGAATCTCAACCGCAGGGCAGGACATGTTTTCATGCCTAGCCTCTTTACTAAAACATGGTGACCTTCAAGAACCCCTTGGTAAGCGGTTCCAAAGTCGACTTCAGCTCTTCTTAAAGAATCTGAGAAATTGTTTGTGGCAGAAATTATCTCTTCATAAGTTATCACTCTTGGAGTTTCAACGAAAGGGAAGGTATTTTGTTGGTGACAGCTGTTAATAGAAGAGTTGACATTGCTCATATCGGATTCAGCAGTTACATAAATTGTTTCCCTATTGGCTGAGACAAAATTTGATGAGTAGAAGGCATGTTTTGTGCTTATCGTGCTAGAAGACTTTGATGTTGTCAGGTTGCTTGTGCTACTGTTGGTTGGGGATGTCAAGGAGATGTAGAGAGGGTGGGATTGGAAGGATGGAAGGTCTGGAAATTTACCGTAGATATTGCCAGAAATAGCTTCCAAAACCCATTTCATGCTAGGTCGGGATTGTGGCTCGTGAAGCGTGCACATAAGTCCGATGTGTATTAGACGTTCCATGTCAGCAAGCTTGTAAGATCCATCAGGGAGTCGATTATCCCCTGCCTTAAGAAGTGTTCCCTCATCAGACAGCCTTCTAACCCAATCAAGCAAGATAATCTGATCATCAGGGTATGTAAGATCAACTGCACGTCTTCCTGAAATTATTTCCAGCACCACAATTCCGAAGCTGAATACATCAGATTTGGCAGTCGCAATGCTTCGTTTCTGTAAGCTCTCTGGAGGCAGGTAACCGATAGTTCCCCCAATTCTTGTAGTTTCTGCGAGCCGGAATTGCCTGTTCTTTAATCTGGATGGTGTGTTCAGGTTGTACTCGGCCTCGTGTTCTAGCCACCTGGCCAGGCCAAAGTCACCTAGGCGGGCACTGAAATGGGAATCAAGCATGACGTTGCTTGTCTTGACATCTCGATGTATTATTTGTGTTTCCAATTGTTCGTGGAGGTAATTCAGTGCAGCGGCCAAGCCATTCACTATCTTCCTCCTCCTCTCCCAGTGAAGCAGTACTGAATCTGCCTTCTCTTGCCTTCGAAACAGCACTCTGTCAAGACTGCGATTGGGCATGTAGTCGTAAACAAGAAACAACCGGTCATCATGAACACACCATCCTCTCAGCTTCACTAGATTCCGGTGGCGTAGATGAGCCACAGCCACCAACTCTGCCAGGAAAGATTTCTTGAAGTGCTCCCCTGTACCCGCCAAGCATTTGACAGCAACCACCGTTCCGTCGCTCGGTAAAACTGCTCGAATAACTCTACCAAATCCTCCACTCCCGAGTGCTTCCTTCTCACTGAATCCATTAGAACCTATGTACAACTCAGAATAGCTGAATATCCTCGGGTTCTCACCTCCAAACTTCTCTGTTAACTGGACACCTTCCGTGTCATAGAACACGCCAGAAAACCGGTTCTTGGGCACTTCTTGGTGACAGAAACTAACCCATTTCAACAACACTCGAAGGAAATCTAGCACCGGAGCCCCACAGTGGCAGTTTGAGGGCTCTTTTGGTAATCTCTTCTGAAACTTCTGCTGATCCACCACTTTGATTTCATCAAATTCTGCAGGTAAAATGAAGCACAAGCTTTTGATATGCATGATTCCTGTATGGTGATGGCAATCAAGTTACATATTAAACATGAAACAGAAGAGGGATGTGATTTGAAAACTTAAGAAAACTGAATTATATACCAAGTGTGGATTTGTTTATGCCTTTTTGAGTGCTTTTATTCAAACATGGTTAGGTTGCATGGTTGAATTCTATGGAATGAAGATGACGTTGCCAACCATAAACCGACCCGCTGATGTAGCCACGGAACAAGTTTCTTGAATGAGTAAGTACAAAATATATACTGGACGGTTCCTCTTACCAAGAAATTTTTCTCATGCACATGTGAAAAATAGACAACATACGTAAAGATGTCGTTCACATATAGTTTTGGTGGGTGTCAAATTTTTAAATTTATTGGCTTTTTTATTCCATTCTTGTTGTTGTTGTTGTTATTATTATTATTATTGTTTTATGTGTTGGGTGACTTTAATTGACTTTCTTGGGTTATCATCGGTTGCTAATACGCGTTTGATTCCATTTGTTGGCTGTTATCTTTTTGAGGCAAATACAATATTGTCAATAAGCATCTTCCAGAAATAAAACGAGAAAACCATGTAGCAAAATTAACTCGGACAACCTTCAAAACGTATGATTTGAAAATAATTTTACTGGAAAATGATTGTATACTAGATTCAATTACGATGTTTAGGATCATTAATATAATGGGTAGACTATGTTGCATACAAATTTAAGTTTGAAAATGAGACGAAGAAATACAATTATATTATATGTTATTTTCAATGATAATTAAGAGTATAGTGTATAGATAGGAATGTGAAATATGCCATAAATTAATTTAAATGCTTTCCTAAGCACGTCTGAGCTTGTTATTCTATTTATTAATATATAGATTTTTTTAAGTTAAGGTGTGGTACCAGCTTCTAAAATAGAAGTTTTTAAATTTGAAATTGAATCTTATCGAAGTTTATTTTGATTTTTAAGGAAAACTAAACATTTCTTTTAAATTGAGTTCAAAACATCGAACTATATAAACTTCTGAATCTTCCATTAAATTGAGATTAAAGTCAGGGTGTTCACACTTTAAATTTAATCTAAAAAATACTGTATATTCACATCTATAAAATCTACATGAATACAAAAACATATATCGATGCAATACCAAAAGTCATATATACTAGAAATTTTGAATGTTTCCATGTTGGTTGAAAGTTTGATACATGGTCTTGATTTGAAGTAAGAATATTATGATTTATATATTTCATTTCATGAATTCACATCGTGGAAAAATGGAATATAGTGAAAATTCGAAATTGACATTTGTTGACCTATGAAAAGAATGGAATATCCCATATTATTAGTTCTATATCTAGAATTACAGATAAATTCAGAAAAATGTATTGAAATTTTTTTTTTTTTTTTGAATTGAGAAAAATGTATTGTAAAAATAAGAGAATTGCAAAATATGTTTAATACTGTATTAAGAATTAAAATGTAGAAGATCTTAGTTTTCGGGTAAAATAATATCGCTATCGGGTGGCACGGGTAAGGGGGGAGGCTGGAGGGGCCACCAAATTTAATGGGTTTGGTTTAGGGGTGAAATTAATTAACACTTGGGAGGATTTTATTACCAAAAAGGATAAGATATTTGAGATTTCAATACATTGTCGTCTTTGTTGTTGAGTTGGTTTGCCTACTTGTTACTTCTCTCATCAATGCTTTCACTTTATTATTTTTTTTTCCTCCAACTATTTCTCTTTATAACTAATTATTTATTTAGGTGAACTATTATGATTTGCTATAATTATTATTCACTCAAAAGTCAACTAAATTGATATGAATAATGTTATTTATCTATAGTGGAGACCGATTTGCGGTCTAGTTGTAATTTTCTTATTGACTGTTCAATAAATCAATATTTTCATGTATTTATGTATCTCCACCCATCTCTTAATGTGGCAATGCCAAATAGATTGGAGACCGATATCTAATCTAAATAAATAGCATTACTCGATATAAATAATATATATATCAATATACCCGACCTTCGAAAAGTAAACACACGATGTATGCTGAAATATTGAAATCAAATGTCCCTTGATACTTTCCTTTATGAAATTCAAACATTGAATTTGAAATCTCAAGTAGAAGGAAATTCTTGGCCCCTATATCATATGAAGAGATATATAGTATGATTTTTCTTCCAAAATTATTTATAATAAGAACTTCAAAATTCCTCATTAGAGCTTGTTTCAATTAGCCAGTGTTAGGTAGCCTAAGTTTAGGTTGCAAAAAACTGAGTTTCAGGTGGAAAATTTAGATTCAGAGAGTAGTTTCAACTGATGACATTAGTAATTGGAAATTGAATACAAAATTGACAAAGTATAACCTACTTTTTTTTATTGTTTAATCATGATTCGTGATTTCCATTTATCCCGACCTTTTCGTAATGGAAAATCCATCTGGTAGATTCTTATTTGTCATTATCATTGATTTCTTTGTCTTTAATTGAGTTTAAGAGCTTGTTTGGTATTCTTTATTTTTGCAATTTATAAATTCACTTACTGTGATTTGACAACTACTCAACAATCACTACACATTTCAAATTTTAATTAAATCTCCACCACTCATTTTTACTCATTATAAATTCCCTTTATAAATTGATTTTATAAATCTAACCAACGGGTCTTAAATTTTGAAAAATGACGTCAATACTTAGACGTAAGTTTAATCTTGGGTTATTCTACTCTTGCATTAGCCTAGTAATGCACATTCATTGGTTGTCGAAATCTCTGAATGAAGAAAATTGAAAACTTCAGAAGATTTTTAGGGCTGATCTTGACACCATAAATCTAGAAACAAATTCTCAAACTATCCTTTTCCCTCCTGTGGCTTTTAGCTCTTCCGATCTGTCCAATGATCTCATCATTATTTTTCCTTTGCTTCTTAAAATTTTGTCCTTTTTTGGGGTATAATGTGCCCCCCCTTTTTTTAAGGAGTATGAGGGTATCTCTAATGAAAGAGGTCTTTTCCAAAAGGTCAAAAAAACACAAAAAAATAAAGTGGACTCTATATATTTTCTATTTTCTTTTAATTTTTTTTCTTTTAATTACTTTTCTCTCATTTACACTAATTTATCCTTATTTTTCTTTCTCAATGTCAAACTCAAAATTCAAAACCACACCTTTATATTCACCTTCTCCTATACTATTTTATCATTATTTTTAAATTTCTATCTATCTGTCTCTTCTTTTTCACTTTTTTCGCTTTTTTCTCTACACCTCTTTCTACCAACTTATTCAATTTAAATAATTATCTCCTCATAATCTCTCTCTTCTAACACCTTCACCTTTACCCTTGTCATTAGAGATGCTCTAACAAGTAATAAGTTATGGGGTCATTTTGTGGCATTGAAATTTTCTAAGGAGAGTATTGCTCTCCCCTTAGGGAGAGTACATTGTCATGTCGCGTATGTGCTTGGGGCTTGGGGGATTGAGCCATAGCTGGATTGATGGGACCATTGTAGCACTCAGGTGTTTGTTTTGGCCAAAACAAACACTAGAAGTGCTATATATATATATATATATATTAAATGACAGTTTGTCTAGAGTAATTGTAAGTGCAATTAGAAAATTTTTCCTACCTAAAACTCTATTCAACACAATTGCTTATAACGCTATACCACACCAATTGTAACTTTTAATAAAAAAATTTTTACAAATATAATAATGAAGGATTGAACTCATGACTTGCATATTAAGAGTAACATGCTTTTAAACCATCATACCAACTCTTTTGTTTGTTAATAATTTTCATTTATATATTACTATTCTCGGGTATTTTCACTCAAAAAAACATTAATATTAACCACATATATACTTGAAGACTAATTATACTGACACTACTTTTTTTTTTATTAATCTTACTAATTTTTCAAATATAATAAAATGGTCAAAATTAAAATGACACAAATAATTATCACATTCTTAACAATTACAAATATTTCTCCTCTCATATCTTTTTTTTTTTTTTTTTTTTTTTTTGACACGGGGGATGGAAGGGAGGGGATGGTAAGACACGAACCCGAAACCTCCCCGTAAAGAGTGAAACCCTTATCCACTAGGCTAACCCCTTAGTCCTTCTCCTCTCCTATCTTCTTCCCCTTATGTGTACTAAAAAAACTCTAATCAGTCTATTTTAATTTTTATAACAAAAAGTTATAAGATCTATCGAAAATAAAAATTTCCTTTATTTTATACAAAAATAAATTGCCACAAACTGTTACCCTAGATAATAAGTCAGTTTTTCTACAATGTTTTGAGTCATTTTGTTCGCAACCTCTCTAAACGCAAACATATGAAATTAGATTTACGAAAGAAATAAAGAATCAATTTAATTAATGTAATAATTTCATATGAAAAACAGAATTGACAAAATGCATTCCCCAATCCGGTTGGATTTTTAAATAAACATGAATGTGAATATTTTTCTTTCTCTTTTATTTAAAAATTAATTAACTTCCTCTAATATTAATTAGCCCAAATGAGAAAAACAACATTATTGTGTATTGTTATCTTTAAGTTTATCTTCTCGAGATTCAAAAATTCTTATAAAAATCAAGCTTTGTTTTTTTACCTATAGTTACAAAATAAATAAATTATAGTGTGTAAAATTTTTATCTCTTTCAAGAAAAACAGTCATAATTATTAATATTTATAGCGCGAAATATTAAGAAAAAGTTACAATTATAATTTTTAATTAATTTAAATTAACGATATATATGTTTAATTAAATAAATATTCAATTTAACTGAGATAATTTATAAAAAAAATAAAAGTTCTAAAATAAAATTTATTATCCGACGAATATGAATTATCAAGTATGTTCCTCATTCATATTTATTTTTATTATTTTATTATTATTTGATGAATACGGTTTATCAATTAAATTTCTTATTCATATTAATTAATTTTTATTGTTTTATGAATTATAATCTACAATTTTTTTGCTAAAAAAACTATAAACTACAAATATTTTATGGACAATTATCCATCTTTGCATAATCAAATTTATCTATAATTTTAAAAATTAAATGACAATAAATATGTGTTAGTTATTAAATTAAATAATAAATCTTATTTTAAAAAAATGGATAGATAAGGCAAAAGATAATAAAAATTAAAAAAATTAAGAATACAACACGAGTTACCTCAATAGGAAATAAAATGTCGAAAAAGGCCTTACTAACATACTTTTTAGTAAGAAAACTGCAGTACAAAGATACCACAAATTAATTTGCTTATATATTATATTTATTATTTGTTAGACTAGACTAAAATAGCAATGTGATATGATATATGAGTATTTGTATAAAATAAAATAAAGTATCACCCTACTAAAAATGTACGTGAGGAAACAAGATATTATTCCGTTAAAATGGTAAATCGGGAAGGTAACTTCTTATGGGTGTGAAATTTTTCATGTGAGCGGGTATCGAGTGAATACGAATATGTACATACCCATACCGACAAGTATTACTAGGCTGTTGACTAATAATATTAAATAAGTTAGATAATATAAACGTAAAATATAGTAAAACATTAATCGAGTACATAAACGGGTAACTATTCATAAATTATTAATAAAATATTAATTTAACGTGTCAAGTACTAACTCGAAACTGTATATTTACCACTTTTGTTATGCAAATCTAAAGGCACATATTTGTCCAATGGTTTATGATTCATTATTATTGAATTTTTTAGAATTAGTCTTCCCATACAACACACAAGTGAGATACTAGACTTATAGTTATTGTAGTTGATTGTGATTCGATTATTTCATTGTTAATTAGTACAACTTTATATAGGTTAGACATGTGGACTTGAATGATGTGTCTGGAAGGGACTCAAAATTATGGACTCAGTTATGCAACCAAATTTATGCTAATATTCAAACATTTTACTACAAATATCCAGTGTTGATTTGTGATTCGCATATCAATTCGCAATTCTAAACAGCGCAAATAGTAGATTGTACTTTATCTATGACATGATATTTAAAAAACAAACTTACATGTTAATTTTAATACAAATGTACACTATAACTCTAACGATTGTCATTATAAAATCATGTTACTTTTTTAAGGATTATATTTGTTATTTGCTAAACTAAAATAAAGTGTGATATTATGGGTGATTGCACAAAATAAAACAAAACGTCACCCAGTTGAAAGGTATATGGAGAAATGAGGTATTATCCGATTAAAAAGAGTATGTCTAAAGTACTTTCTTATACAACTATGAAAATTTTAATTGAACGGATATCGAGCGAATACGGGTATGTACATGCTCAATACATATTATTAGACTGTTAACTAATAATACTAAATAAGTTTATAAATGAATTAAAAGTAAAATATAGTGAAGCATTAATCGAATACGTAAAAGGGTAATTATTATTATGTTGTTAGTAAAATATTAATTTAACGCATCAAGTGCTAAATCAAAATTATATATTTACTGATTATATTATGCAAATTCGATGACACATATCTATGCAACGCATGTGTGATACTTCTTTCGATTCCACCACTGACAATGATATTGATATTGTATGATTTTTTTGGTATCTTGGTATCCCTTTTTTCAAAAAGACTTCGTTTGTTGTATTTAGTTATAGTTATACTTTATTTTCATTTTCAGTTTTTCATGTAAGGTATGCACGGGTACAATATAAAATATGATATTATTTACTTTTACAAGACTACAATGCAGTCATACATAAATACATACATGAACAAAATGAGTTGTGCTATGTGAATATTTTTTGGGTTTTTCTATATGAGCTCAATCTAATTAACTATATTATCGTTTAATAATTTTACTTGCTCTCTTCACAACCCGAATTATGCTATCAAATTTATTGTCAAGGTAAATTATATGAATATCTTTTATTTTATCAATTATTCAATATAATATTTTGTTTCCGTTGTCACTAAGGGGAGAAAAACATAAATTATAATAACATTAATTGCATCAGATGTCACTGAATTTGGGCCTTACTTACAAATGGATAAATGATATTTAGTTATCAGTAATTAGATCAAGAACTTAAATTTAACAAGAATTAGGTCTCTCCACTTTAATTATCAACACTTATATCACTAAAGTTATACTTAATTACAAGATGGTCATTTTGTGAACACTATATTATTACATTCTCATCATTAAATTATAGTATCAAATAATAAGAAAATTATTACTTTAAATGACACATTTTACTGAAGAGTAAAAGTAGAATAATTTTAGGGTTCATAAAGCATTTAACGTCTATCTTGACATATAATTTTAAATAAATTTTAACTGATTGCCATGTATCGCAGAGATAGTCATGCTATCATTTCATCATATTGCAACAACTTCCACTGAAAATCTTTACAAATCTAAATCTTGAATGCGATTTGATACTTTAGAATTTTCGACCATAAGTTGAAGTTAAAGATTAGTATTCTTAGTATATTGTTACAGGATTTTTATCATTCGACTATATTGTGTAGTGGCACGAGACTTATAATCTCAAGACATAGAGATTGCATCATTTAGGCAAAAATTCTATTTGGGTCATATGCATGTGACAAATTTTTTTTATTGTGAGAAAGACTCTGATACTATTTGATCTAAGACTTCCTTTTACAATGCAAATTATATTTGCAAAAGTCAAAGTTTTTTTATTCTTTTATGACATTAAGTATCTAAATTTTTATTAAACTATTTTTAATGTATGATTT
Source organism: Nyctanthes arbor-tristis (assembly GCA_963692815.1). Taxonomy (NCBI): domain Eukaryota; kingdom Viridiplantae; phylum Streptophyta; class Magnoliopsida; order Lamiales; family Oleaceae; genus Nyctanthes; species Nyctanthes arbor-tristis. The sequence continues at coordinate 19,810 of CAVNYN010282332.1, read as the reverse complement.
TTCACTAGATCTCTGCCTGTGTATCGAACGAGTGAAAAATCTAGTACAGCATTATTTTAATCAATATATAAATTTTAGAAAAAAAAATTAAACATGGCGGTAACTTGGAATCAAAATCTCACGATGTTTTTCATGTGGGCCCCCAGGTGGTCCAGATCGGAAGAGCGTCGTGTAGGATTACTCATACTTTTTAAAGATAATCACCTAATAGTTGGCCGGACTATCTCTTGCTTGCATGTCCATAGACTCGCCAATTCGAAATATCAAATATTGCCCCATTCAGGAGTTTCTACCTACCTTTTAGTGAGTTTTTTCCTTATCCGCATAAAAAAATATATAGTATTGTTACTTCGGGTGGGCATGGAAACCCAAAAACCAACCCTACCTGTAACGACCTACTTCGCTATTTTTAAAAGCTCAACTTTTACCGTCAAAGTCAAAAGTGTAAAAGCTAAGTCAATGTGAAATTAGGATTAAGATGCATTTCTTTAATTTTTGGGGTTACCATTTAAGCAATTAAATAAGTTTGGGTTTTATATGGAAATACATTACAAGTTTGGCAATTAAATGAAGAAAGCAAAAAGTTGAGGGACCTTGGGTGAGATTTTCCTAAACATTTAGAGAATTCTCTTGTTGGGCCAATTCATACATACATACACAGAGGAAAGGAGAGATGGAGAGAGAAGAGCTGAGAGAGGGAGTCGGGAGATGAGATCCGACTGAGGAAAAAAATAAAAAATAAAAGAAGAAGAAGTAGGAGCAGGCCACGCGCTTTTGGAATATGGCTTGTAATCAATTTGGGTTTTTCAGCTTTGGTTTGATTTAGAGAGGCGAGTGGAGTTTACTTTACATTATCTTTAATTGGGTTTTTGATATATACGTGTTTATATGGTTTGAGGTGATGAATTTTAAAGGGGATAATGACTAATTTGATAATATAAACTACATATAGTTGAATTTCTTGAGATATGTGAATGATATGAGATTCTAAGGTTTGATGTTATTGGTTTTACTTAAGAAATTAATTAAGTGCATTAGTTCTCTATATGTTTAAATGGTGTGAAATTGTTCTTAGACAAGAAATTAGAATTATGTAAAGTTAGTATATGAATCATAGTTAGAAGGAAAATTAAAGCTGAAAAATTTAAATCAAGTGTCATTTGGGACTTTAAAATGAAAATTCTCATGAAATTGAGTATTGGATTTATAATCTTAGTATTCATGGATCGATTGAGATGGAATGGTGATTTGGATCTAAAATGAAATGCTATGAAGTTAATGTGAATTTAGGAAACCAATCTTGTATGTATGGATTTAATAAAAGGATTTTTGACATAAAATTATGATGTATCTTCTGCCATTCGAAGTTAGAAGGTTATAAATGATAGTATATATGGAATTTTAGCAAGATACAAATTGGAAAATGATCTTCTATGCGTTATCTATCATCCAGAATTAGAATGACCCCATTTGGAGACTGGTAGGAGTTTTTATGGCATGTCTTGTAGAGATGGTCAGTTTCACCCAAGAACAGATTTTGGAAAGTGGAAAGAAAAAAATATATTAGTATTCCCAATGTAGTTTTTTTGAGCCCAATTTCACATATGATGAACTTATATGAGTTTTCTACCTTATTAGAGAATTTCATAAACTTAAGACACTGTTCTTGATTTTAAAATAGTTTTGAATGGACATTGCCAAACAGGAAAAACTTAACGATCCTTATTTAAAGAGTTGAGCTAAGTCTCGATTCGATAAGTGGTGCTCATGTTTGGCGGAAGAATTTAGTTAAGTGTAGAAATAAAGAGTAATTATTGAGCTTTCTAGTTTAGCATATAATTGAGCTAGCAAGAAGGTTATTAAGCTAGAAAATCTTTAACTAGTAATTAAGTTAGCAAGAAGGTAAATATAATTGAGCAAAGATAAGTAAAAGAATTAAGTTATATGTGTGAATTGAGAAATAGAAAGGAATTAAGTGCTAAGTAAAATTTCTATGTAATGTTACATGAAATGATAAAGATCAAAAGGAAGTAAAACACGAAAGGATGCTACTTAGCTGGTGAGTGGAGCCTTTCCTCTTTTTTTCTTTCTAAATGAAATATGCTATGCTTTAATTTAACAAAAACTTGCAATGTTTATGGTGAATGTATTTTATGAAATTTCAAAGGTTGATGTCTCTTTTAGAAAAGTTACGTGGACTTTTCTTTAGAAAAGTTTATGTGGAATTTTATGAAAAAAATGATGCCCTTGATTTTTTGAGGAAGTGTTGGGATTGAAATGTAGTTTATGATGCTTTATGATTTTTAGGCAAATGTTGATTCGAAATATGATTTATGATGTATGAAAACCCCAAATATATATCCATTGTTATGGATATGTCGTCTACGGACGAAGGCCTACATGGCTCAAGTTGACAATATGATATGCCGCCTATGGGCGAAGGAGCCTATGGCTTAAGCTGACAAGATGAACGCCGCCTAGGCGAATGGGCCTAATGTACTAGCTATGGTTCAAACTGGTTGTTGTGCTGCCCAGGACGAAGGGGTCATAAGATACCTATGGCCTAAGCTGGTATTTACGCGCGTATAATGAAAAATGAATATGATTACACGATGACATGAGATTATAGATACTCTTTGGGGTGAATTTTTATGATGAATATTGAATGAAATGATGTTCATGATGTATTCCAACATATAATGATTTTATTAATGTTGATGTTATGCTGAGATTACAGTTTCAAATCATAAAATTCCATGATTGACTTTTTCATTTTATTTGCGATTCTTTTTAAAGGATATATTTTTGACTTCTCAAGGTAAGTTTATTTAAAAACTCTACTCATTAGGTTAGTTAGCTCATACGTTTTCCTAAACGATTTTCTTTTCAGGTAGCAATTGGAGTTTTGACAACGCATTATAGTCGAACATGCTATTTCAAGAATTCAAGCCACCACATAGGAATTGTTATGGGTTTGTGGTTGTTATGAACTATATACTTTGATACGGTCAATTTACTAGTACACATTAGGCATCCCATGTGAATTATACTTGGATCAATATCTCTTCATATATGAATTGTTGTTTGTAATGAATCAGGAGTTAAGGGCTTGATGTCAGGCATTTGCACAGGTTGATTTTGCCAGTAAATTAGGGGAGATAATATCAAAACTTTTTTAGGAACTATTAGCATGTTCAGGAGCCTTGACGATAAATTCTAGCTTCCAGTTAGAATTTATCGTCGGCGCACGTCACTGTTCTAGTAAGTTAAAGGTATTAGGAATAGGGCATGTCACTACCGTTTCGGGCTAGTTTGATTCGTTCTTTTGAGTAGACGGGTCAGTAGGCAGTTTGGGGAATACCAAACTGAGTCGGTCAGGTTCGGTTTACAGGTTTTGCTGGCCAAACTGACCAAACCTCTTAAAATCGAACTGAAAAGACCCAAATCGGTTAACGTGGGTTTTCACCTGAACCAATTTGGTAAATCCAATTAAAAACCCCCTTTTTTTAATTAAAAATGTGTTCACAATTTAGTTTAACCTTTCAATTTGGAAGAAATTGTTCTCTCATTGCACATTACCAAATACTAATTTGTCAATTTACAATTTAGATTTGTCAAACTCAAAATTGAAATCCTAACTAGCTTTGGCTATGTCCCTTCTTCCTAAAACCCGACAAGCCTCGCTCCCGCTACTGATGCCAATGCTGTCGCTGACCACCGCTGCTTTGGTCCTCTTGCTGGCCACCTTTAGGTAAGCTGCTCGAAGGATAAGAGATAAGAGATTGAAGGAGAAACATCAAGTTGCAAACAGATAAGAGATTGAAGCCTCCGCGCCGTCGCTAATTCGAGAGAGAACTAATCTGCTTCATATGTTATTTCCATGAAAAATCTTTGACCACAACAAAGCCTATGCGAGATTAAAATGTGAAATCATCTCCATCTCCCTCCTCTCTCTCATGTAATAGAAGAAAACTGGAAATGGTAGACATTAAGTTTAGGTCTTGTTCGTGCATGTGTGTGTGTGTGTTTTTTTTTTTTTTTCATTTGGGCTTTACAATCTGAGCCAAGTTTTAAGTTTAAAAAAAAAAAAAGGAAAACCCAAACTGCAACCAAAACCAACCCATTGTGGTGGTTTGGGTTGGGTTCTCAGGCCAAGTGAGTTGGGCTCAGTTTGGGAAATCTCAAACCGATTGGGTGTCAGGTGCGTTTTGGGTTGGGCTCGAACCCGACCCAATGCTCACCCGTAGAAATGTCATTAGCCCCATTTTTTCACTCCTTCAATTGAATTTTATTTAGTTGGGTTAATTTCACAAAAGGTCCCCAACTGTTATATTTTCTATCAGTTTGATCCTCAACTTTTTTTTCAATGTCATAGGTTTTTAACCTTTCATAAATTCATCATAATTTCATTTATGACATTTTTGTCGTTACTTTTTAAATAAAAATAAAAAAATTTCTAAAAATAATAAAAACAAAAAGAAAAATAAAATTTTTGCAACTGTATAACTACCCATTCTACCCATATCTAAAGATGTAGGGCAGGAGCTAGACCGAGCTTTAGCTCCGGCCACCACCCCCACAACCTTTTAATTAATTAATTAATATATTATTATTATTACTATTTTTTTTTGTGTTTAGTTAGGAGATATAGGCCTAACACAATAGATAGATTATTTTTTTCTTTTTCTATTGTTTTGGCACGCTAAAATTTTTTAAGGCTACGTTGCCTAAAGATGAATAACTAATTTTTAATATCAATCAAATAATAATGTAATGTTGTTCTTATCATTTTTTTCTTACCATGTTAAGGTAACTATAATTTATAGCAAAATTTAGCCCCATTGCTATTGTTAACAAAAATATATCATTTTATTTTTTGGCACTAATTTAAATAAATGTCATTGCATGAAATAGTTGTTAGTTGGATGTTGTAACATATTTTGATTTTTTTTTATTTGAAACCAATAAAGTCAAATAGGATGAAGATGATATAAATTAATGATACATAATAAAAATGGTCATATATTTTTTAAGGAAAAATAGTCGTAATTATTAATATTTATAGAGGAAAAATTAAGAGAGAATTACAATTATAATATTCAATTAACCTAAATTAAAGATATATATGTTTAATTAATTAAATTGAATATTTAATTAAGACAATTTACGAAAAATACAGATTATCAATTAAGTTTTTTATCCATATTAATTTTGATTGTTTTTTGAATTATAAACTAAAAAATTTTCACTAAAAACGTCATAAACTACAAATATTTTAATCACATAGACAGTTATCTATAATTGCATAATCAAATTTATCTGTACTTTAGATAATTAAATGATTATAAATATCTATTAGTTATTATATTGCATAATGAATTTATTTTAAAACATTGGATGGATAAGGCAAAAGAAAATAAAAAATGTTAAAAAAATTTGAAAAATTCAGAATACCATACGAGTTGCCACAATAAGAAATAAAATGTCAAAAATGACCTTACATATATATTTTTGACGGGAAAGCTATGGTACAAAGATGTAGAAAATATGTAGAGTCCTCTTTAAAGTTTATAAATTGTCGATGTTTTGTGAAATAAAGTTTGAAAACGTATATTTTAGAATTGTAAAATTGTAAAATAGAGTTTTACGACTATGTGACATGGTCTAATTAGACGACTCACAAAAATGCGTGTGAATCGAACTGGGGTTTAGTGGCCAAGATCTCCTAAAGAATGGTAAACATCCGGCCCGTCGGTGTTGCAGTTTGCTGTGGACTGTGTGCCAGACAAAACGCCAACCAATCTGCATTCTTCCAGCTCCATTAAAGATTTTTCTAAGATTTCATAATAGACTCGTAGATGCCTAGTAATTTCATTTTTTTTCCTTTTTCTTCTTGTAAAATCAGCAAAAAGGAAGCAAACTTTAATATCTCGAAGCATAAATGATCCAGTTCTTTGTTCTTTGCTGGAGGTTCACTTTGTAGCAGATATCAAGGTAGGTTTCATTCAAGGATAATGGTGTGCCAAGCTGTCTATTTTTGGAACTTGAGAGATTTAGTGGGAGCTCTTCTTGATGTAGCAATTATTAAGAGATAAATCCCACGTCGACTAAATATAAGAATATAAATTAACATATAAATACTTGAGTTATAAACCAACATATAAGCGCTTGGGCTACTCCTCTTAACAGGTTGACCTTTTAAGATGGAACCCCAAGTCTTAATATGGTATCAGAGCCTGTCAAGCTCAAACGAGCAATTTGATCCGGTTAAGACTTAAATAAACACACAGATTTTAAGATTGGTCTGCTCCAACGAGCCACCATCTTACGGGACATATTAAGGGATAAATCCCATATCGACTAAATATAAGAATATAAATCAACATATAAGCGCTTGGGCTATAAACCAACATATAAGCGCTTGGACTACTCCTCTTAACAGGTAGACTTTTTAAGATGGAATCCTAAGTCTTAATAGCATTCGCGTGTTTGTTTCTATGTGTTGTAGCCATTACTTTTTGACAGCAAAAGTACTGGGGTTCTTGGGATTATCTCTGCCATGCCCCTGCAACTGGTTGTTTTTCATGACTCCTAACAGAAATTACTGCTTGGAGTAAGAATCACTATAGGAGTAATGTTACTGATACGGATAAAGAGATTGTTGAAGTGGGGCTTTCTGTAATTCAGTACATGATGCTAAAAGATTAGGGAATATAATTTGGATGAGCCAAGATCAGCTGTCCCATTTCACTGTCTCATACTCTGTCCCGACCAATAAAATCTTACTAGTCACTTAATTATTATACAACCAATTTTTAATTTTACCATTCCAAACAATCCCTTAAAAACAATGCTTAGTGCTGCCTAAAATCCTGTCCGTACCACCGATTGCAGCCTTGTCCCCGACTTTGTCGCCGTCGCCCATCCTTCCCACCTCCAGCGTCAGCCACAAATGCCCATTCAAAAGGAATACAATTGTACAACCACATAAATTTAGAAAGGGAGAATGATAAAATGGATCTGTAACTATTTGGATAAACTCAGAAAAAGAAAAACATTCTGCAAATGTTTTGTGAAGATATTTTTTGGAATAAAATATATTAATTTGTCATAGCCATATGTGAAATCATGAAATATATCAGACCGGCACTATCCCAAGCATTTTCGCTGCCCACTCTAGATATTTAGTTGCCTGCAACTCCTTCACAGCCACTGGCAAAAAGTGAACCGACTTCTCTCCCTTTTGCAACAACAAACCAGATCTGTGCATTGCCTCTTGTTTTTGGTCGCGTGCTTAATTGGGGTATGATTATTGTAATTGTGAGATGGTGTTTTCTAGTGAACCCGTGAATTTGGTGGTGGTGGTGGTGGTAGGATGGTAGTGGCGTCGAGGACGGTGGCGGGATTTGGCGATGGAAGAAAGAAGGTGAAAATGTGTAAAGTTACAAGAGGTTTGTTTGGACCAGCATACCAAAAATTGTTGACGTGTAAATATTAGCTGAGTTGTCATGGCTTTATTGGATGGGCAGCATATGAGACAGTAAAATAAGATAGCCGATCTCAATCCAATTTGGAGGGGGATGAATGCAAGGGAAGAGAGGTATGACTTGAATAGAAAGAGTGTACTGAACCGTGGGACAAGAAGTGGGAGGCACTTGGCGGCGAAGAGGGATTCACCGTGGAAAATATTCACGGGTTTCGACATTTGATATTGCTCTGAGTGGACGGATTAAGGTTTGGTCATTCTAGCTCTCCTTCTAACATTAGTAGGAGAGGGAATGAAATGACTGGATAGAGCTTACTACTGTCTTCTGGCGTAGTCAGTGCTCGTCGCTTTGAATGTGAGCTCTTTCTACCCCTATGCTAAATTAACTGTTATTTTGTCTTATGTAGCAAATTTAAGAACCGTTTGTTGCAGTTAGGGGGCCTTCAGTTTTTCACAATGAATAATCTTTTCATGTGTTGAGATTAGTTTTGAAAGTTGTTAATTCACTTATAGGAAAATCTAGGAATTGAATAATCCATGTTGATAATTACGGCTAGAAATGTCAAGGCGCATTTCTTTTGTGAAACGTGTATTGATTAAGAAAGTCACTTCTTCCAACTTCTTGTGATTTACCAAGTTCAAATCTAGTAATTGTTATCATTTTACAATTCTTAAAAGGTTGAAAGTCAAAATTAATATTTCAATGGGGAGTGCTTAAGGTCATCTCCAATACAAATCTCTATTTTCCCTTCCTCTATATCTAAAATACGGATTTACAATCTCTATTTTCTTTAAACTTCCCCAACCCATAATCTCTAAATTTTATCCAAATCTCTATATTTCCTATTTAACTAAATTTACAATTAGGTACCATACTTTACAAATTGAAAAATTAAATATCAGACATAATGAAACAAATAATTGAGTCGGTAATCGAGGAATTAACTAAATTACGAAGCCTAATTAAACGAGATATTTGGTCAATCTTTTGAAATGAAAGAATTTATTTTGACGGCTGAATACAAGTCGTATACCACATTGAAAGATACACATTAGAAAATGCATAAAATCAAAGGCAATTAATAATAATTGCAACTAATACACCACATTTAAGGACACCATATTTAATGAATACCCTATTAAATACACATGTAATAAAAAAAAAAAAATTATTGCAATCAACAAACAAAATAATAAGTAGTAGATAATTCAAACAATATGAATTGAAAAAAAAATTGCAATAAATAAAATATAAGGACTAAAATGAATGAAAAATATAAAAACTATGAAGACTAAAGAATTAAAAAAAGGGTTGGGGCTGCCTTGCAATTTACGGAATGGCATTTCCGTAAATTGCAAGTCTCTAAATTTGGCCTCCATTTGCACAGTAAATCTCCAAATTTGGGGATTTACTGTTGCCATCTCCAAAAATGGAGATGGCAAAGAGGCCGGTTGGGGGGTGGGGAGGGGACGCAACCTCTATTTTGGAGATTATATCCAAAATAGAGGGTGCGCTGGAGATGGCCTAAGTCAGCATCTGTTATTTTCTGACCCTATATTAGGCAAGGTCAAAGGGTACTCTTACTCAACCAACTGTTTCTGAATACGTGATAGCATTAAGTATCTTATTTTCCCATTTGTTTGGGAGTTGAAATTCCCATTGTGCGGATCAAAGAATTCAACTTTGTGTTCTTAACAGAAATATTTTCGTGCTCAATGATGTGCTCTGAGTTGGTTCTTAAAGCTTACTTTTTCTTTGCAAGGTATTTTAGGAGGTAATTGGAGCTTGAAAAGTGTACGTCTCTATTATATTTTTGTGATAAAAATGACATGCATTTTGATGCTATTGGCTGGTGTTTGAATTCAGATAATGAGAAGGCTCCCAAAATCCTGGAAGAACAGCAAAAGTCTCTTGATTGCTTTGAAATGAATAAGTTCTGCGATGACGATACACTCGTGAAGAAAAATGTGCCATTTATTCTAGAATCATTCTATGGGGGAGAGAAAATTTCAAGGGAACTCAAGGAAAATGTTCTTAAAGAAGAGCATTCAGCTCTTTGCCTTGATCTTGAAAAGAAGAGAAGTGCTGCTGCCACTACTGCAGATGAGGCTATGGCTATGATTCTGCTACTGCAGGAGGAGAACGCATATCCAGAAATGGAAGCTCGAAAAAACCAGAGAACGACAAAAGAAAGAACTGCTTATGATGCTGAAGAAATTAACATTCTAAAAGAGATACTAGTGAGAAGAGAAAGGGAGAAGTATCTTCTCGAAAAGGAAGTTGAGGCATATAGGCAGATCATTTGTGATCAAAATGAACAGTTAGCCGGTAATATTGGGGACAAAACTGATACTAAGGAAAGAAGATTCAATTCTTCACCAATCTGAATGATGACCTGGTTTCTCCTTCGAGGCAAAAAAAAAAAAAATAAAAAAATAAAAAATGATGACCTGGTTTTCATTTTATCCCATAGACTGTATATAGTGACAGTAAATTGATGATGAGGTGGAATCTATAGATGGTATTTGGATTGGCAACTGAAGGCCCGAAATGAAAATGCAAGCTTCCAGAAAAACCAAGGTTTGGAGGCAGTGATAGACCATCTAGTCAGCATGCGGTATTGATGGCAAACTTGAATTTCAGTATAAGGAGAAGATATCTGCTTAACATAAATTTGTACTACTGCGATTTTTTGTTAGGGCGGGGAAGGGCCGAGCTAATTTTACTCGGAAAACTATTGTGGGAAAGGACAGGGAAATGTGATCGCATCCACCTATGGTGCAAATTGGCGGAAAATGAAACTGCAACTTGCAATGGCACTTAGTCAGGTGAGCACCAACTTTGAATAAGCACTCGAAAGATCCACATCATAAACTCAGTGGTTCATATAATTTAACTTTTTGGATGAGGATACTCGTCATGCCTAATGCGGTAAATGGAAGTAAAAACTAGCAGTTTCAGTTGTTGACATTTAAAAACTTTATAGAATAATTTCTGATCCATCTGAAGCTTCTTTAGCAAAGAGAATGAATGAAGTAACTTGAGGAGTTGAATGATTGTTATAATAATCTAGTTTTAAAACTGTAGTTGACAGTGGAAGGTTGAGAAAAGGAGAATTGATAATATCGATTTGATGGCTCTGAGAAAGGCTAAGAATTGTGCTGGAAGGGAAACAAAAACTTGGGTGGAATTATCAACTTGGTTAATCTTTCATCCAAACCCTATCCAACATTAAGCCAAATCTTTTGCTGGATTGATCTCTCTCAACTGAATACGAAGTTATGTAGCTGCGCTTACAAGAGAGAAGCTGGTGAATCGCAAGTTTGATCATCTTTGTGACCAATACCATATCATATGATCACAAAGGAATGATGGCACTTCATCGGTCATTCATAAGTTCAAATAATGTAAATTTGCTTAGATTAAATAAATAAGAAATCTTTATTAAAACCCAATCACAAGTTTATTATTATATTTAGGTCTCATTCAAATACTTTATCCGGACATATTCCAGTAGTCAAATTATTATATTGAGAAACCAAATGAAGTAAACGGAAAGTAAATTATAAGTTGTCTTTGCATTGCATTTTCATTTGCAACACAATTAGGGGAGGGAAGCTGGAAAAGGGAAACCTATTGATGAAACACCTTGTAACTGCGGAGCGGCACGGCCATAAAGGTGGTCCGTAGAAGATCAAAATATAGTGGCACCTGAGCAAAGGCAAAAAGCGCAACTGGTACACTGGTAACAGCATGGATTGGAACTGCCGTGTATTTCAATTTGTCCGTGAGAATAAAGGTATGGCCTACACAAAATGAGAACAGCATGGCAGTTATGGCTGCAAATAGACTACTTAAACCCATCAAGAGTTTCCTTGGCAATATTAACTTGAAATCACGTTCTTGACATCTTGAGGTAATGATGGAAAAGAAAAACACCCAGGGTGTGATGGAGAGGCATAAAGCTACAAGCGACGTGATGGAGAAGACGTCAAATGCTGTGCGGTTCCGTAAAACTAGATGCCCAGAATTTTCATCTGTTCTCCTAGGCACAGTGGCCGACGTGTCGAATACAGCTCCTGCAACCAGTGCTGCAACAACAGAACACGACTCATATGTTTTGATTAGCCACTCAGAGCCTTCTTTCAGCAGCATTTGATGTGTCTGTTTGAAAATCTTCCTTTCAGTATCTCCATTTAGGCTGTGGTGAGCAAAACCCTGTGAAGGAATGGATTTCTTAACATGCTGCATCTGGACAAAATGTTTGTTTTGTTAGTATCTTATCTGGGGCTGAAAATACTGCCGGAGTACTCACCATTATTGGAAGAAGATAAAGAATGAAGAAAACATGCCTTGTACCACTTGATCTCCCATTGCATTTGCAAGGCGGCACTAGGAATGGGCCAAGGTTCGAGTTCTTCTCCATTATGAGCTGCAAGGTGCACAATGCTATTGCCCTGCTTATCCAATTGATGAAACACATAAACGGGGAGATTTTTGTCAATTAGATGATTAAATACAGTGGTTTGCCTGTACTCAGCTGCCAACATCAAGACATTCTTTCCACTGGAGTCCAGGTCCTCAATGGCTACTCGAAATCTCCCTAGAATTTCTTTTACCATTTCTAGAATTCCCATTTTTGCTGCTACAATTAGTGGAGTCTCCTTTCGTACTAAGGCTCCAGAATCCTCTTCCACTGTGCCAGTTGATCCCACCATTAGAACAGCAGTTTGACGTCCATCTTTAGAGCCGAGAATCATTACTACAATAGAAAGACTCATTCTCTTCAGTTAGTCTTATGCAGCTAACTAAGAAATAAAAGAATTCTGTTTTTGACTATGTCAAATCTATAGTTGATAGAGCAAAATTTTGATTTTTCTTTTTGATATTTGATATTGGCATGAATGAATCTCACAACTGAAGAAATATATCTTTCTGTTTTGCAAACTTACCCGATCTATTTTCTTCTTTCTGTTTTTCATTCTTTCCCCTGGGGACCGGGTTCTGAACAGCTGCCTGAAATCTTTCTAGAATTTGTTGTACCAATTGGAGAATTCCCATCTTTGCTGCAGAACCTTTCTCCACTGTGCCAGTTGATCCATTTTCATCTTTCTGTTTCTTATTCTAGTTTTGTGGTTGATCATGTTCGACTACTTGCTCATCACTAGTTGGAGGTGGAAGACTTGGAGGAGCTACTCAAGATTTTGCCTAGGTTTTTGCCCGTTCTTGTTTGACTCAAGCATTTTGTTCATAATCTATAATGCATGTGAGTGTATTTCTTTCTTTCTTTTTAGTTTCTCTATCCTCAAGAATCCTACACGTATCCAACAAATATCAACGCCCATTTTTTTTAATTCAACAACTAATTTAAGATGGTATATTGAATCCATTCAACAATACTCACCGACTCCTATAATGATTAGAGATCGGAAGAGCGTCGTGTTGAAGTAGATTTAAATAATTTAAATAATAGAATACCAGTTGCGTAAATTGGAAGGACTTTCTCTTCCTTTCCAGCTGTGGTGTAAGTCCGTCAAACAGATCAGTTTGTATGATAATGGTGCAAGCTAACGACAGAAAGCTAAAGGTCATGTAAAAAATAATAAACGAAAACTAACTTTGGGAATTCTTATCTCCAATTTGCTGCTTTTCTTCATCTCTCTGTTGCCTGCCACTTTTTCCAAGACAGCCTGAAAAGAAAAGTGACAATGTAGGTAATACTAAAGTATTCACTTCCCTAAAAATGAAATATCATTCATTTGGTTTTACCTCGAATACTAGAAATAAATGAATCCAAAATTTGGTAGATGTTCATGCATGTCTCATAGTTCTCTGGACATCTGGTTCCAGAAGAGTTTGGTCTTTTCTGATGCATATTGTACTTGGTTCCATCAAGCTTTTTAAGTTTGTCAACAAGTATACCTTGTGAACATATATATACATATTATTAGCCTGTGAAGAGAGATTCATGAAGTCCAAATCCCATAATATGGTAGAAGTTTTCTTTTCTCAAAAAGATATGAAGATTTTGCTTGTGGTGGTTGGTTTTTTGCTTCTTTTGTTGAAGTGATAGGAATATTAGAACAAGGTATTTATTTCTATTGTATGATGAGGGCATCTAGATTTCTTACAACGGTAGATGAAGGAGTCATAGAATAAAAAATGATTGCTGTCCCGAATGCATTAGGCTTTCTGGCAAGAATGTGAAGCGGTAATTCTCATTCAACGTTATAACAATTGAACAGCTTCTTATACGAGCAAATTATCTGATATGCCAAATTTGAAGAAAGATTTGTAGTAATTATCTGTCATTTCTCGTATAGGTAATCAAATATAGCACATGTATACACAGAAGGTCAGATATCTTCTTACTAAAGTATTCTCCAGAAATTGCAGAGTGCAAAATAGTAGAACCATCAGAGTCTCTTCTATAGGGTGAAATGTCTGGTTCTTGGTCTTGCTGCACTGGGTTTGGATTGTAGATATGATAAAGGCAAAGAAAAGTATCCAAGTGTCCATGATCACCTGCCAAAAACAATGGTGTCTCACCCTTTTTGTTGCGAATGCTAAGCAGGGCACTCTTCTTCGATGCTATGTACTTGCCGATGGTTACCCATCCAATTACTGATGCCTGATATAGAGGAGCGTTTCCTTTCTCATTCTTAATTGATAATACTTTGAAAAAATCTTCATCGGGTATGCAGTTCACCATTTCCTCAGTGTAAAATTCGTACTCCCTGCTAGCACATTTGGGATGGTAACTAGAGATAACTACGTGCAAAACTGTATCTTCTGAATTAGTAAGATTTTCAGTATGAGCAGAGAAATACCTCTTGTAGATTTCTTTAACTTTATCCCATTTCTTTTCCATGGCATAATTGAACAGCTCATCTCTAGGGAACTCTTCTTCTATTGGGATATCTGAATCCTTTTACTACTCTACTAGAGTTGATGTGGATCAAGTACACAGGGTCAATGGGCTTAAAAGCAATTGACCTCATTTGGATGTGTATTTATACACACACCTCAACATTTTATGCTCTTACTGAACTTCTCAACTGGAAAAAAGATTATAATAGATTCTTTGCTTACTATCATTATTATTATAATCGTTAACTTTTGATTGGAATGTCACTTAAAAGTGAAACAAGACTGGTTTCCTTCTCTTTTACGTCCTGAGAAAAAAAACTTGGCTAGATTCCGCTCTCGTACTTCAGTTTAGAAACTTAGTAAATGGGTTGCTGAGCGTGTGATTATGGGCAAACTTTCTAAAATACTTAGAGAAGTGTTGCAAGTTAAGCACATCACACTTTCACTTTGGAATGAGAATTATACTTTCTGATATATTGCAAGAACTGCCATTCTTTTAGCGTGCAGGTTCCTTGATGATGGAAAAATGTTGAATTATTTCCTTGTTAGGATGAAAATTGAGATGTCCAACTGTACTCAATTCAATGAAAAGTACATTGTTGGGAAAATCTGTTTGGGGTCTACGCCTCAAAAGTCCTTTCCTCAAGTGAGGCTTTATTGAAACATCTCATGACATGTGATGCCTTAATGCCATTTGTGACGTTCACATTTCAATTTATTGAGGCTTACGCCAAGACTTAGTGAGAGGCTTTTGCCTCAAGATGACTAAGATATTTGTCCACTTGGTTTGGATTTTTCTATATATTTTTTAACTCGTCTTAACTTTTCTGTGGTACTAATATTAAACACGTGCAATGCACGTGATTTTATAGCTATATTAAGTTCTCAAATATCAAATAATTAATTATCTAGCTCCAAACATGTAGAAACATGAAAATCTATGTAAATAACCTAAAAGCAAATCTTAATATATAAAATTATTATTATGCACCATAATAACTAGAGCTAAAAAAAAAGGAAGAAAAAAAATAGGGCAATCAAAGGACAAAATTAGTCATCTAAAAATAACATTAGATCTTATAATTAATACTAAAATGTTTTCTTAATGTCTTAAATGGCAATAAATTTAATTCAATTTAATTTTATTAAAATGCTATTAATAAATGAGTAGGGACAAATAAGGAATTAGAATAAATGTGTTGGGTAAAATCGTCTAAAAATGTTTATCTCTTATATTCACTTTTAAATTTAGTTCAATTTAATTTTATTAAAACGCTATTAATAAATGAGTAGGGACAATTAAGGAACTAGAATAAATGTGTAGGGGCAAAATCTTCCAAAAATATTTCTTCCTTATATTCACCTTTATAAATGGTATAGATTTGTTTTATGTTTGAATGCAAATTAAAACTTCAATTTTGTAATTTTTCCATGTCTAACTAATTGGACAAATGTACTCTAACTTGTATTAGTATCGATAAGAACCCCAGTAATTGGAATTCTATATCAGTTACTACATATATGGAAGAATAATGCTATGTAGCACCAGTGGTGCTTGACATCAGTCTATGTGGCAACTAATGTGTCATTGAATGATAAGTGAAATTAAATGCATGAATAAAGGACCCCACTTGATTTAACTTATCATTCAATGCCACATTCACATGGTGCCAAACACCAGTGGTGCTAAATAGTATTACTCTATATGGAAAGCACGAATGGGAAGAGAAAAGAAGGTTCATTCAAGTCTTTAAAAGGGGAAAAAAATAGATTCATTTTATTTAAAATTCGATTTTGTTCCTGAACTTTTAAATAGAGAAAAGATGGTATTCAGTTGTAATTTCTATTGGTAAACAATTCTTATTTAATAGTGCAAGCAAGCTTCCAAACTGCGAACATTTGCCGGATTCATTCTCTCCCATGCTTGATGACTAACTATTCTTGGAGCTTGATAAGCATTGAGACTGTAATGCATATATAACAATTAACTATATATACCATATTGTTGGGCCTATAATCAAGTAGCTTTTAACAAAGGAAGTTCAACTCATGGCAAGCCTTCTCAAGCAGCTGCTTATACTTCTACATATTCAAATCACAGATTCAATTTGAGACTCAATTTGGGTAAAATTTTATGTGTATTTCTTTTCATGCCCATCTTAAGAATACAATGAGGTATATATACAAGATGAGTTGAATTTTCCAGGAGAATAGAGAAAAAAAATCTGTAACTAATTTTAGCTGGAATTTTGGCTCTATATATATGATTGTAGTGGTTGTGCTCTGCACACCAGAGGTGGTGGTAAATACACCTTGTCTCTGATTTGTTTGTACACTAGTGGGAGCATGGACGTGGCCAGGAGTTTTGGCCAGTGCGGCTGGAATTTTTTCATTTTGCCGGGTAGTTGTCGGGGCGAAATTTTAAAAATAGAAAATAAAGAATATTGCAATTAAAAAAAAAAAAAAAGCAAATCTGAAGGCCGTCCATTACAACAATTCCTTGTGAGTTTTCATACTCTAAAACCGTTTTAAAATCACTTCATTATCAAGTTTGGAATATATATGTCTCTTTACATAACAAACAAAGCAGTCATTCATCCACTCAGATTTTTAGCAAAGATGAAATAGGAGTCTGATGTTGGTAAATGACAGTGGATTGGATCTTAATTTTGGTCTCAAATTTCCTAATTTTTTTGGCCAATGTAACATATTTATAGGCCTTTTTAAATTTGAACCCAAATTTTTTTATGGGTTGGATCGCACTGAAAATTCAGTGCAGTCCAGCCCAATTTTAAAAGGGCCACTCCAAGGTCTAATGCGGTCTATGAACCGCACTAGTCCGAGGGTGGCTACGTCCATGATTGGGAGTAGCTTTTCAGTTCTAGTCCTTTATTTTATCATCAGTTGCATAATGGTCCAAACTTTTCTCTATTTTGACTCCTTCCCTTAGGCCAGGGGATGGTTCTTTAACTCCCAGCTTGCTCCTTTGTACTCTGAAATATGAAAAAGGTAAAGGCTTGGTCAGTACATCTGCAATCTACTCACTAGCTGGAATATGTCTTACCTCAAGTGGACCTTCCAATACTTTGTCCGTAACAAAATGCATATCAAGCTCAATATGCTAGGTCCTCGTATGATGAACTGGGTTAGAAGCCATTGGTTGTCAGACCAAAGTGCTGGAATCTCATGCTTTAGTTTCAGTTCCTTAAAAAAAGATTGTAGCCATGAGATCTCTGAAGCTGCATGTGCCAATGCCATATATTCTGCTTCCGTGCTTGACCTTGAAATAACTAGTTGTTTTTTCGACGACCAAGCCACAAGAGTATCACCAATAAAGATGATGTAACTGGCAGTGGACTTCCTATGATTAGAGCGGGAAACCCCCAATCTGCATCAGTATATCTAGCAACATTCAGACCATCACTACAATAAATCCATAGACCAAAGTTCATGCTATCCTTTAAGTACCTGAATACCCTCTTTGTAACCTTCCAATGTGCATCTATAGGACAACTTAAGAACTAACTCAACTTGTTCTCTGTAAAAGTGAGGTCAGGCATAGTATGTGATAGATATTGCAGATTCCCTATGGAACTTCTATACATAGTTGGATTGACCAATTGTTCTCCATCACTTTTTAATAAGGTTATTCCAACGTCCATAGGTGTAATACTAGGTTTTAGATTTCCAAGATTGAATCTTTTCAACATTTCAGCAATCTTATGAGCTTGAGAGAGGAAAAGTCCAGAATTATACCTTCTGACTTTGATTCCCAAGAATTGATGCAATTGACTCATATCCTTGAGTGCAAACTTGCTGGTCAGCTTGTGGTTAAATTTTTGAATTTCTTCATCATTGCTTCTTGTCACTACAATATCATCTACATAGATTAGTGCAAATATCATCTGTGTAGAGGTTCATATAAAATGTGTGTGTGAAATCCGCAAGTGTACGTGTCACGCCCCCGTTAACTTTTCAATATTTCCGAATATCTTAGGGAAATTTACAAATTCTGTAGCGGAAGCTTTTATTCAAATAACGGGGACGAGACGTGCGAAACAATCCAATTTATCTTATCTTACTGAGTTTAATATATAAAGATAATTTCATAAGTAAACAAATCGTCAACCTTTTAAAGAAACATTAAAGTTAGGTTTTTCAAGAAATATGAAAACACAAGAAATTGTATTAATAAACATATTTCATTGATTTCCAAGGTGGGCCAAATCATTAGAAAACTTTTACAATGAAAAATAGAATTCAAATCAATAGAAAAATTATATCTCTCTATTGTCTTATATGTTATAAGATGTAAAAACATTTATACCATAGGGATGGGCATAAAAGTATTAAATTCGTGATAGTTTCAAGAACAGGTTTACACCACATGCACAACTCTACTCTCGTTCATGAGCACGATCCAATGTCCAGCTTGCCCTGCCTTTCAATTGTTATGACTCCAATATCTACAAAAATTGTAATAAGTGGGGAGTGAGTACAACGTACTCAGTGAATAACACAATCCTTTGATTCACCTTTCGTTTAGGAAACTCATTTCCAAGACAAATCATTGCATGTACAAAACGTTTCAATGCACAAAAGGGCCCTATCGCTAGTTATACTACTACCCGTGGTGCGCGCCAGATTCATATCAATTAAGTGGATCCACAATGAACCCCGGTAGACTCATACCGAGATTCTAATTCAAAGCAAACACCACACTAATCTTCCCTATTCCGGGATCATTGAATAGGTCATAGTGTAGGAAACAAATCAGGATGGCCAAGACCACACAGCAAAGCCATACCATCACAAAGCAAATCAAAACGAATAGAGCATAAACTAGCGATACAAATGCAATAAACAAATCTTTCTTTCAATAATAATGCATTCAAATCCATATTTGTCTCATCAAAACCATCAATCAAATACACACTTATCTTATCAAAACTTTATGCATGTTGAAAAGGAATCAAAGTATTAGATTACCCACCTCAAATATTCTTCGAATAATCCACGTGAAGAAATATCTTTAAATCCTCGATATTCCCCAATTAAAGCTATCTTCCAAGCTATAATCTTTCCATATATGGTAAGAGACTCTTTTCAAAGGACAAATAAGTATTTTGACGGGTTTTTATTGGTTTTCTCCTTCCCTTGGCCAAGTTGGACGAATTTTGAGGTTCGGAAGAGAAAAGGGAAAATGGTTTGAAAGAAAATGAAATCCTTAGCTTCCTTTATATAATAGTTAGGATTTAGCTAATTTTAATAACATTTGAATTCCGCCAATCACAAGGTGACAAGTGGCGCCAATCATATCCTGATAAGTGGCGCAAACCACCTCATGACAAGTGGCGCGATGTGGCGCCGCACACTTGTCAGAAAATTACCTAAGAAGTCCCTTCTCTTTGCATTATCTTTCAATCAAGTTCACACTCTTCAATTCATGTCAA